>JAULBU010053616.1:0-12468 GCA_032358235.1 Odonthalia washingtoniensis | reverse complement strand
CACAAAGTGCTCTTTCGCAATCGACACTCAATCGAATCTTGTCGTCAGTGCATCTCCCGACACGACTATTTGTCGGAAAGTCAACCACTACATTTATCTGCATTTATCTTCCTTCCCCTTCTCTTTTTGGTAATATGAAGTAACAACCTACGAGCTACTCATGAAGAATATTTCAAACGCCTTTAGTGACTCGTCTGCCCCTTCCTCCAGGTAGAGTACACTACAATAATGTTAAGATCCGTCAAATTGATTTAATAATCGCATTATTGAATTCATTCTTATAATATACCTACTTCCAACCGCCACCGTTTTATAGGAACCTGCTTCCAAATGGAAAGTCAATTCAACTTCTCAAGTCGTTTTAGGGCTTAAACCAAGCAATCCGCATGTGTAATTTAACTTTTGACAACGTTTTGCGAAATGTACGCAGCGTGTCACAAATTTTTACCCATCTTTTCCTGTATACAGATACGGCAAAGGGTAATTATAATTATCAATCATGGTATACGTAGACTACATTATGATAATGGTCAAAGATGAAAAGTACTACAAATAGTAAAGGAATAATTGAATTCAAATTCTAAATTTCAGGACATGGTCTATGTTTATTTGGTTCTAGGAATTATTATAATTAAAAATATTAAAGGTCTACACGAGACTCAAAGTTCATATGTTAGTAACATTTTTAGTAAACTCAACATGTCATATGCAACGCAAAAATCAGTTCCACTGGTAGTGGTTGAAGACTTTAAGGAATTTTTTTGTTACTCACCAGAAGGTAAACTAAATTGATTCCCAAACCGTGAGCTGATTGGACTTTTATTGTATCTAAGTGTATGTAGAAGGCCCTATATTTCACTTGTAGTCTCAGAACTTTCACTTTATGTATCCTATCCCCATGAATTACATTGGACTTCTCTGAAAGGCCTGTGGTGATATGTAAAAGTTATGAGCAATTACGGACTGTTTTATCCAACAAATCGAATATCGAATGAATTTCATTGCTACATTGATGCATATTGGGCAAACAATAATGCGACCAGACGATCTATTACTGGTACTTTAACCTTCATAGATAACCGAATAAATGGCTTGTCTTCAAAGAGACAGTCAATGATTGGCCATAGAATCGCAGAGGCTGAATATATTGTAGCCGATTCAGCTACCCGCATAGTAGTATGGTTCAGAAGCATATTGGGTGATTTTGTAATTACTGAAACTAACCCAACCGTGCTTTATGAGTATAATGCAGCCATTATTACCTTATCAAGAGGAGGGGAGAATTCATCACAGCGAAACATATTATTTTACGATATCATTATTTAAATGACAACGTCATGAGACAGGAAATAATTCTGAAGTATATCAGTACTGACGATCAGTTAGCTGCTTTACTAACTAAACTACTGGCTGTGCGTCGGTTCAGTTTCATGATGGAGCAAGTGATGCATAAATATATTATTTAGATTAATGCTTAACTTAGCGTTTGGTATTGTGATATGTAGTTTGGTATTGTGGATTGTGTTTGATATTAACATGAAGCGTTTGATGATTTTTAAATCATACTATTCGTTCCATGCAACATCAACATTTTTAAATGTTGATGTGGCATGGAACGAATGGTATGCAGCGTTATATTTTGTTGTTGTTTTCTTTTGTTTTGGGTTACTTTTGGTAATACTATTGAGGAGCAGGAGAGTTGAATTGTACTACTGTACTCATAAAACTTATGATTCGTGTGTCTGACAAGTCATGTATATGACTGACGTTTAGTTACATATTACAGATATGCAACGTGTTAGATATCAGAAATTCAGCCGCCGTCGTCACGTACATACACACAAAAAGACTTCTCTATTTCAATTAAAAATTAATTTTGAATCAAGAGTGAATCAATTAGTTTTCGTGCCGATTTGCACAAACAGTAGGGTAAGAGGTTTAAGGCATTCCAGCGCAGAGATGGCGTCTTGGAAGTAATAGTAGTGACAGTGGAGAAATAATTTCACCTTTTCAAGCACGAATCAATAAATAATTTATTGATTCGTGCTTGAAAAGGTTTTGGTCTTGTGAGTTGTGTGAGACGTGTACTCTGAAGACCGTGACAATGTACTCTCTCATTTCGCACAAATAATACTGTAATATGATGTCAGTTGACCGGAAGACCACCGAAAACTGCTTGTCAGCGGGCATGCTGGCTGACGTGGCACTCACTGCTAGATTGTGAGCGCTCTGTCGCCATTCTGAGGCCAATCATCTGTGGAAGTATTACAGAAGCGTTATTACTGCATGGCATTATTGACAGAGAGGCTGCAGATGTTCGCTGAATGGGAGGACAACACGTGTCTTAAACTATATTGTAAAGGTTGTTATTGGGAGCTTGGACCTTATTATGGATTACATTTTGTAATTTTAATTACTTAATTTACTAAAAATTACTAATAATATTATTTATCAAAAATGTTAATCCCGATTATTGCACAGCTGGCCAACAACATCTGCCGAAATACACAAGCCATATGAAATTTTGAATCTGTGAATCAACCTGCGAACCTGCCTCTCCCTTTTGTTGATGCGTCCTGGCCGTGGAAGCCGTCATCTACAACAGGTTTTAAACTTATCATTTTTGCTAGCACCTCGTAAACAAACAAACAATCAATCTCTCACCTGTGTAACAATAGTAATATCATTGTATTTTCACCCAGTTTCTATTCTTGTACTAAGCTTTCCCAGTGCCACTGTCATCTCGCTATCGCCATGGAGCAACTTTTTGCTGTTCGCGTTCTCGTTCATTACTACGACAAACCAAAGGTTGATCATGCTGCTGTTCGACGCCTCATGTCAGCTGCTGCAGTCAATCATTTGCAACTTCTGCTTACAGACGGCTCGGCAACCTCCCTCTCAACCTACATCGATACCCCCTCTGGTAAGCGCAATGTCATTTCAGATGTCGTTGACTCGTGTTCTAGTTCTCTCGTCCAGGTTGCATCTGTTTTTATGCTGGCCGAAGCACGTGCTGCAGCAGATGCAATTGGTACAAGCCCCAATGAGCTTGAAACTGCTTGTCTCGCTCTGGAACGTTTACTCGGCTGTCTGATTACAACCGCACCTCAACTCCCAGTCCGTGACATAAACCTGTCTGCCCGCGTCAAATTAGGTACTGCAGCACGTCGTCGAGCTCTCAAACGACTTTCATCTTATTCGTCTTCACCAGCTTCCCAATCATCAATTTCATCATCAACACCAACAGACACGCATGCTTCTATTCTCAAAGCAGTTAACGCTGTGTTGCGTTTGTGTGATGTTGCCACTCATTGTCTTGCTGTTGTTTCCCGTCAATGTGTTTCTCCGGTCACAACTTGCGAAGTGGCTGTCAACTTGAGTACTCGTCTTCTCACTCTAGCTGCGTCTTTACATGAAGCTCAACGTGAACATTCAAGTCCCAGTCCAGCTCTTTCTTTTTTCTCTTCAAATTCATTACGAACCGCTTCCGTTTCTGGGGCTTTACATCTTGGATCTATTACAATCGAACATCTTAGTATTGAACCCATGACCTGGATTCATATAGCGAACCGAATTGCGACGACTAGTGTCACATCAGTACCTCAACGAACTTCGATAATGTCTGCACTTTTTGGCGGCATGATCCGCGGTGGAATGGTCTACGAAACATGCGAGAGAGATGTCAAGCTTCAGAACGCGCGTTGTATCCTCTATCTACTCTGCATGTCGTTCTGGAAACGGACGCTTCACAAGGAACGCACAATCGTCTGTGTGACCATGAACAGATTAAGCCTTATCTAGTTACGGATGGCGACTGGACAGAATAAAACTACAGGTGTATCTAGTTCTGGTACAATTTCTCAAGCGGCGCGTTCATTCCTTGGTGAGCGAGTTGTTTCTGCTGAGGAGGATGGCGATGAAGGACGGATTGCTGCTCGTACTGTTTACCAGGCATGTGAAGACTATGCTGAACGCTCAGGAGAAGCAGAGGGTGTGATGGGCTTATTATCTAGGTTGTTCGAGGTTGCTGCACGTCAGTCTCGACAAGAAAGTGTAGAGGACACAATTGTTTCATTATCTGACTCTGCATTAAACATATCCTGTCCTCCGGATGAATCTGATGCTTCGTCAGATGGACCGCATGTTCGCTCTGATTGTCAACCTTTCAACGTTGATGTTTTCGACCATCGCATGAAGGATGGTTTTGGTGTCATCACTACTATTACGTCAGGTGATGATAATCTTGAGTTTTCGGAACGACTAGAGCTTCATCGACAAATTGGTGCTTTGGCACTGGATACTCTTGCGCACTGGGTTCATATGTCAAATGTCATTCGTCGCGTTAAGGAGGTGGACATGTTTGAATTTTCTGTTCGAATGTGCAGAAGTGCTGGTTTGTTTACGCTTGGCGAATCTCCTGCCAGTTATGATTTACTGTCGGCTATGTCAGACTTTGGAACGTTGCTCTCTCCTGTTATCGAACGGACCATGTCAGGCTTTCCGTCTGAAGTTCGCGTGTCCAAGTCAAGGGATTTGGTATCTACACTCACGAAATCATGTCAAAGCTTAAATCCTGTGTTATCCAACGTTTTGAATTCGTTTCGCAATGATGGTGTCGTTGGCTCGATGCTCACTTCTTTTCTGGAACGTGAGTCAGAAACTGGTTTTGTTTCTGCGGATTGCCAGGGCTTGCCATTAGAAAGCATCGTACAACTTTTGCTTAATTCTATTTCACGGGAAACTTGTTTAATTGTATTGAAACAAATCATTGGTCACTTGAACCGCAAAGCTGATATGGACTGTGAGGACCTTGATATCCTCATCCACCGTGCGTCATGTCTTACGTTACTCAGCTTTGCTGCGTACACTTTCCTAGGTTTGAACGCTAAGGTTTCTCATTTGGTACGGCAGTCCCTCGTGGGATTATATTCTTCAGACGCTAGCTCAATAACCACTGGATATGATTCAAACATGAAATATTTGGAAAGTATTATTCAACTAAATGGATTACCCGTGCGACAGGACATTCAACAAGTCTTTCATTTGTTAGCTGATGTTCCCTTATTAATGAAAAAAATCTGTTATGGTTCTAAATTCATTTTCAACCTGTCATCAGCTGTTCAACTGCGTGAAATGCATCTTTCTTTCGAAATCGACGCCGACTCCTCTGAAGCGAAACGATCTAAAGTGGTTTACAATATATTGTGGTCTTGAGCCATGACACATTTCTACCTTTGTGCAGTCTATGAAGCCAACTCATCGCGGTATCCACTCTCCCTGCCCTCCGGTAGCTTCAGCATAAGTAGACGCTCTTTTCGTCATCATATCAGCCCTGAAGGATGTTAAAACATGCCCCTAGTTTTGTATAAAGTGTGTAATTCCATCCCATAAGACTTCCAACAGTATTGGTATACGCATACCGAAAACTGTTTCAAGGTCCAATCAACGACACGGCGCTGCTAAACGTCGTAATATGATGCAGCAAGCTGTTAGCTTATCACATGAGTAGTTTGATCTCCCCGTAGTCCCATCGGAGTTTTCAATCAGATCCGCAACTTTTTTAATTTGTTCAGGTAGGAAGCGAAATTGCTTCAGACATGCTTCATTTGAATATACGTTTAAATTAAAGTTTACGTTTTTGACCTGAAGGTTTCTTGTTTTCATTTTTTGTAGATCGTCTCTGTGCTTATCGCCGTTCCTTTTTAGTCGTAATAATATGGCGATATCAGCCCGCATTACTACTGTCAGTCGAAGTAGGTTTGAATACCTTTTAATGCGACGTTCATTCTTCCTAATTGTGTAATCTGTTTGCCTCATCTAATCCCTTTTTCTTGAATGTCGTCTTTATTCCGGTCTCCTACAGAGACAACGTTTCTAAAAATTTCCCACTAAGTAGTAAGTGAATTCTACTTGAATTTCACTTACCAATAATCCAAAAAAAAATGACAAAAAAATGATTTCTCTAATTACGTAACACGTGTCTCATATTTCGAGTCATTTTCTAACTCATTTCGCTTACCAATAATCCTCAAATGTGTAAAGATAATGTTCGGAAAAGGTACAAATCAAATATCAAATTGGTTACAGCAGTGTCATACTTTTTTCGTCACCGAATGTGTACGCTTTCGCAATGTAGTACCCAGTTTCCAGCAATTCGGCTACACCTGAAAAAAAAACAGTTACACTACAAATACTGTTACATGCTCCGTTTTACGTGGCATAATTTTACTGACTCGTGCACGAACAAATAATTTGTTAGTGTAACCGCTGATCGAAATTGTGCCGAATGGCTAATCTGGTCCGATGTGAGATATTTATATCACTGTAATGAACTTGAAAATAGCTTTCTAACGGTGTCAAAATTGTGCGGATAGAATAAACAGAGGCAAAGCGAAAATCAAAAACTGCTCCCCTGATTTCTCGGGAAGGGTCCCGAGAAATCTTTAATTTTTTTTTCACAATGTTTTCAGGGGTCACTGCAAAAACCAGCATCATTCTCAGTGGTCCACATCATGGATATCGATGAATTCGATCCAGAACACTTTCAGGAAGACGACTTGCTTGGAATAAGTCACGATGACCTTGATTCAACTCTATCATCTAATTTTCACGATGAAGATCAATATCACGATGAAGACGAAGCGTTGAGACCAGATACTGAGATACGTTCAAACTGATTCGTGGAAATGTAGACATCAATGAGATGAAAGAAGATGTGAGTAAAGCTATGTCTGATGGCTCAATGAATCTGGAAATACCAGATCTGATTCTTGTTCCCTCCGCACATGAGGGGAATAGACGAGCATATCTGCAGAAAAACATTCTAGACAAGTACTATCTCAATAATTCATCAATAAACCAAAAGTACTTTGAGGACGGGGCAAGTTGGAGAGAGGTCCAAAGGGAGTAGTCATTGATTTCATCATTACTTGAGTTTCATTTGAGCAATTTCATTTCTGTTTTCACACAATTAAATAGCAGAGCCAACGCTAAAAGTTGATTTTTGAGCCCCAATTTGGTCCAAATTAATAAAATTGTGTATATTTTGGCTGAACTCGATTAGCCATTCGGCACAATTTCGATCAGCGGTTACACAGATTTCAGAAAGACAGGATTTTGTATTTTTAAAACGGTTCCACACATAGTAATATTTACAGTGGACATGACAGCAATGTTGATGACAACAATGTCATTGTTCGTCTGTTGCTACTGAAAGCAAAATCAACATACACGTTGATGTGGCCCAAGCACCTTACTTGATGCACCACTGACAAAATGAGATCATCGCCATGCCATTCGGCCACTTCCCGCCATCATCATGTTGAATATTGACGCCCTACCACAATCGACGCCGACATCACAAATTACTGCCCCCGCCTGGACATGGAAGCCTTATCCATATCAATATTAACACAATACGAACAGTCCCATCCAGCAACAATCAATTAAGTGTATCAACCGACCATGGACGACGACGACTATATGACAATTGATTCCTTTCCGTCTACACGCGCCCATCCGCGCCCAACTACTGAACTCTCTATCAACCCAAAGCGTCATCGCCGTAACCCATCTGCACCCACTCTGTTGCAAAATCTTCCTGTCGAAGCTGTCACCTCTATCATACGTTACCTGCACTTACATCCTCCAAGTCCAAGCGACCCAACTCCAACAGCCTCTCTTCGTCCCCTCGTTCATCTCAGACTAGTCAACCAACTTTTCCGCAATGCCTTTGATGCTCACATTCTCTCGCTCGATCTTCGCGACCTTCCCCCACATTCGCTATCGTCTTTACTCACCACAATGCTACCAAGATTTCACAGCCTCGTGTGTGTCTCCCTTCCAACGTCAGCCCTATCCCCAAGTATCTTAGACCAGTGGAAATACTACTTCAGTAAAAGTCGAGCTAGACTGCAACATATTATATTTGCTCATCCCACCAACAACGATCACTCCGTTCCAGTCATTGAAACAGTGATTCCCAGCATTTTGGCCACACACTTTGTCCATTCTCTGGAAAGAATTTCCACCAATTCGGACAATTTTATATATGCAGTTGGCAGTGCAATAGGTTCCGCGTCTAATAACATTCGTGATTTGCAATTGCAAATGGACGACATCTCAGAATCACGTCTGATTTGTTTCAAATCTCTCACTTCGTTGAAAATTCTGTATCGAAAGACTTTAACCCCAGAAAGAGCTCAGTCTCTCGTTCAAGTGGTACAAGCGTGCGAGAATCCGGGCATTCATGTACATCTTCGTTTGAACCAACTGCCATCATCTTCATTTACTTTCTTACCTCACATGCCTGGCCTCAGAAAACTGTCTTTATTTGATGGTGTCATCCAAGACTCCAATCGCGGTATGTCAGACCTTGCGTCTTGCGTAAAACTGGAGCAGATCCATTTCGAATGGGTTCGTGATCTGAGCGGGCAAGACATTGTAGCTTTGGCACAGGTGATGGGACAGCGGCTGAAGAAATTGCTAATTTGGAACTGTGAGCAAGTGACCGACGAAGGTCTCATTGGGTTAGCAAAGTACTGCCCGCATACGGAAGTTGAGCTTCACTTTGGAAGGGATCAATTTTCACAACAGGCTCTCGCATTACTCGGAGACAGAGTGAGTTGGGGCACATCTGCATATTAATTACAGTCATGATGAAGTCCATTAAATGTTAACAAATTTTGTTAAAGTAATGACAATTGCGAACAATTGAAATTTATAAGCATCAGGTTAGATTAGTCATCTCATACTCAAACGCTGCCAAACATTACAGGCCAAGTTCGAGTCGTAACGTACAGTACGACGAACAACACTGTATTTTGAACTCCACATTGGTGTGTGACTGTAAATATAGACTGCAATACCAATGTCAATGCTTTCACCCAATTAAAATCGTCTGAGTGGCGGCGGCCGCAATAATTATAGTTTGATTTGGATCTATTGGTGGAGACGAACTGCAAATGTAACGCCAGTTGTGTAGAAACTGTAACACTGACTTTCTAAAATAAGTAATTACAGCTCTGACCGCCAAGATAGGGCTTATTTACGTTCCCACGTAAACGATAAATAAATGAATAAATGTACAGACCTGAATCTCCGCCCAAAATTCCAGAATGTCATAAATCGACTTCTAATTTGGACTCGCCCAAACTATGTGGAGCAGAAACGATCGTGGCAGCTTCCGAGAATAAATTCATCACCACCACTGCACTATTCTTAACATCTGGCCCGACCTCCCCGCCCCGAAAGAGTACGGGAAGGAAGAGGGCTTAGACGATGACCGCGGTAATTCCGCTTCATTGTTTTGCTGTTCTTGCTGTATAAATCCACCAGAATCCGAACCGTGGTCACCTCTATCACCAATGTCTTGTTGCTCTTGCGTACGTGTCCCCGTCCTGAGCACTGACCAAGGAGGGACAGATGCTGTAGACCGTGACATATTCATTACCATATCCAAAGGATGACCAACCCCTATCGTCCCTAAATTACCATTCTCTTCCTTTTCCCTGCATCGTACCTGCCCCTCCTCTGGCTTCTGAACAGGCGGAGGAAATGGAGAAGAATGGATCTATGCTCCGTAGGATCCGCTACCAGTATTATTCGACAATTCAACACTGTCACCACCACCAGAAACATTCGGTTCCATGTCCATAGCCAAGTCCTGATCCACAATTCTCAGTTTTAAGTTCACCAACGGAACAGCCACATGGAATGGACATATAATCCGCCAGGAAGCGCCCGGAGCGCAGGTATGACGGAGTACCTCTACTGCCATCCCTGACTGTACCACCCACCAGGCGACTCTCAGAAACCAAAACCCTCTTCCGTTGACTTCTAACACTTAAATCACCTACTCAAGCTGCTACTGACACCGTCTCTTCCTCGAACCCATCGTAATCATCATATTCATCATCAGTTAAGCGAACAAGATGCTGGACGAATCCATAAAAATGTTATGCTCTGATGTCAACGCCCTACTGTAATCAAAAATATCACCAGAAAACTCGATGTTTGATATCGATGACAGAAAACAACTTCCCCTATATGGGCAGGAAGGTACAAAAATAATATTATCTCCGAACGAGCTGCAATTGAATATGACGGTAACTCTGGTTGCTCGGAAAGATATTCTCGGACATCCAGACACAACCGCACATATTCATTGGCAGGAACGTGGTGTAGGTAAATATACGACTCTTCAACATCGACTGAAGAAGCACTAACTATTGAAGAGAATCTAAAATCGACTACTTAGCCATTCCGTTCTTCAAACGAGAGAAAGCGCTAAAAATGGGGGGTTGTCATCATTCAAACATTCTAAGTCCGCATTAGACCCGTTGATGTTGAACTAATATTAACACCTATTACAGGTGAGAAAAGACCGTGACAGTGTATCCACTGGGGCGTCCTGATGGAACCGAAAGGGCATGGATGTTATAATGACAGAAAGAACACCGATTCACGGGTGAAGACCAGATATTGATTATTGACTTCCCCCGAAAATGGTGGAAGAATGCGACATACTCGGTTTGAAGGAGGCACAGGTATACGTGACCCTTCCCGAATTACTCACAGGGAAGGCTGCGAAAGAATTCCGAACATCAACCAGAAACGAAACAAGTCCCGGTGGAGTTAGTTGCTGACCCGAAGCCGTTCAATCATTGTTGCGAACGTATGCCACGCTTGGTTCAATACGTGAGGAAGTCAAATAACTACGTGAAACATGGAAGTTAAATAAAGAAACCAAACAGGACTTCGCACCCAGGTTGAAAGATGCAGCTTATGGCTGCAGTAATGTATACAAAAAGTCGGAAAATATGACGTTATTTGTGGATGGACTTGCTCCCACCACTCGAACCATCGTCGCAAGATTCCGGGGGAAAATTCCGGCCTGGAATTTATATTTGAACGGCTGGTACAATTTGCACATGGAAAGGTCGACACATATGGAGGAAAAATCGTTGGGACGCGGTTAAAGATATTACCCTCAAAAGAACCGAGAACAACACGTGAAATTTACTTCGTGGACGATCCAACAATGGTAATTTGGGAAGAAGCTGAGAAGCACAACTTGAAAATACCGGAAAAATCTGTGGACACGAACAAACTCCTATCTACTTTGATGGAGGAGGGATAAAATCAAAAGACAAACCTGTATACCAATACAGTTAGACCAGGATATATGAGACTTGGTGGACGTTAATTGACCTAAACTTGCGTCTGGTGGTTGTCGACATCAACTCGCTTCCGGTGTGCATCGATCAAAAGGAGCGACCAGATACAGCAACCATTCATTTTTCAACAGTGTTATAAAAAGAACTACATTTCAACAAAGTGCTAGTTAAAATTCTCCGAAATGGAGCGATTCATCGTCAACTACGACGTTTTAATACTGGCGGAAAAACGAGGATTACAGACACCGCATACCACATGGAAATGCTAGCATTAACCACTCGTTTTGGTGGGATTAATTGTAACACATGTTAGACATTTTTGAGATCAAACGTCACGCATACAGTGCGCATCCCGAATCGTGACTAATGTCACCTCCGGTCACAAAACGTGACATTAGTGTGACGTTAGGTCACTCTCTACGTCTTCTCCCGCGTTCGAGTAATTGGCCCCTTCGCCACGTCTTTTTCGATGTCAGTGTACAGTATACACTGACTTGCTGTCCGACATTTACAGTACGATCCTCCAGCCGCCGCTTGGGCGGCAGGTGGAACCTACTTAAAGGAACTTGGACCTCACAAACATTTTAATTCTAATAAAGACATGCACTCTTCGAGTCTGAACCTACGCCCGAAACTTGCATTTCGTTGTCAATCACGGAGCTCTTTCGGCTACGGTAAGTCATCAAACTTGCCCGTTCAAGTCGCGTCCGCATCGCCTTACGAGTGACGTACCATACTGGCGCTCTTCGACCGAACCCATTCAACGTCAAACTCCCACTGCTTTACGAGCGCGTCATCGGATCATCCGTTGTTCTTCCACCGGTTAATACCCGTCCCAATCCATACCTCCTCTAGGAGTCAGTTCTGGTCATACGGGGTAGCAACCTCTGTGGCTCTCCCGACTCACGTCATCTGATCTATTCAACGGCCCGATACATTCGCTGAACCGCCACTAATAACGATTCAACCCCTACCACCCCTAGCACTGGTGGAGTGCAACGCCTGAGACGAGTTACTAGGACAGAAGGGCACCCGAACACCCTTTAGTGACCACTACCTCCATCTTCTGGAGTGCAATGCACTACATCTGGTCTCCCAGCCTAGAATCTCAGGTGGCAGTAGATCAACATTTTACAAAATGAACAAGGAAGAAACGGGCATCTCGAAGCCCGCATTACGAAAGACACGGTCTATGACCGGCATGTTGCCCACGTGTTCGCGTAATGCATCACCTACAGCTTCCAGAGACAGCTTTGCAGACACCCCCGCACTGCTTGATGGTCGGTCCCCT
>JAULBU010053605.1:0-12472 GCA_032358235.1 Odonthalia washingtoniensis | reverse complement strand
ATACTTAGATGACCAATTCGAAATTGGCAAAGAATACCATAGGGTCGACGTCCCGCCTACGTGATGCTTCGCTATTGAAGAGGGGTGGTGAAGTGTAATTGATCGCGACACACGTGTAGAAAATTTCAGACCTCAACTTCCGAGTACGAGTCATACAGCCACGTATCTGGTCTCATCTTTGATCCGGGCCAGGGCCAGATGTTCCTGATACTACGTTTTTTCGATCGCGGTGTATGGCTCACACTAATTCACTGTCTCCCGCTTGCAGTATGATCACCCCCCAGCAACTGGGCGGGAGGTGAATCCTACTTAACGAAGACATGGGGGACTAGTTACTTTTTCCGAATAAATACAAACAACTTTGAGACCGAATCTACCCCCAAAACTTGCGTCTCGTTCAATATAACGAATCCTTTTCGGCTACGATAGTCATTCTATTTAGCTTGCGGGCGTCATTAAACAGCACCTTACACGTGCCACTTTTGGTCCGACTCACCTTACGTCGTGTTATATCTACAGCTTTATAAGCGTGAGCAAGATCCAACTCCGACATTCACGCTTCGTACCTCTCCGACCACGGTTGTGACAAGTAGTACTCATCGCCCGCGCATTCGCCGAGCGTCACCTGACAACTTCAACCGCTCCACTTTTGGTGGAATGCAAAGCCGACACACACTACTGCGGAAAGAGGACCTCGAACAACCTTAGTGCCGTTCTACTTCCTTCCTTCCTTTGGGAAGTGCATTGCACTACAGACCTCTCTAGGTTTGTAAGTCTAAATATTATTGATTCATCACATTATGAGGACGTCAATACATTCTTTAAACATTCATATTGGCCTACTTCCAAAATGATGGCAACAAAAATGGATGAAACAGTGAAAAACATGGGACCTAAAATTTCAACTATACGTCGTAGTTTAACACAAGCTGCGTTTCTAAAACAGCGTTCCATCCATATTTCTGTACCACATTCTACAGGGACGACTACTACATCAAAAGGTAAAAACGTTTATCACCATATTTGGTTCGGGACCGTATTTCTGTTTCGTTACAACAGATTGAAGCCATAAGACAAAGAATAGGACTGTGTAACGAATCCACATGATATGTTTATGAAATGTCGTTAGTTTCTTGGTGGAAATGTGGCAGATTCCACGAAGAGAAGGAATATATCGAGAAATTGTCATGGAGCACATGATACGAAAACATTTCAATGAGTATGTGATAAAAATAAAGTTATGTTTTGTTTATACATCACAGAATGTGTTGACCTGTTCTTTAATTTTTGGATCTCTGTAAAAATGATTAATATAGAAGCGATGATGGGTCCATGGAAGTTCTTCAGATAACAATGGAACCGAAAAATTAGAGCGAAGAACAGGAATGGAGCCCTCAATGATTCTGAAAGGTACCATTCCGAACCATTCCGATTCTGTTATTGTATCACCAAAGATGTTTCTACGTATTCCTCCATGACCACCCTCGGTAATGAAAGGTGCACCCCTCCCGGTAGTGTAGTCCACCTCCTCTCCCGTGGACCATAGAAGGCGAAGGCAGTCTAGAGTACTATCGACACCATCGGTTGGTGGTGTTACTTCCATATACTGTACGAAAGCCATTTCCGTAGGCTCTACCTCTCTGTTATGTTTCATATGAAATAAAAGAAGTACTTTAGAAATCCAAAATTGTGGCACATTATCAGAACCACCTCTTAATAAAACGAAACTATTTCGAATGGCTTTACTGGCACCAAATTCGTGGGATACCAGGATTCGTTGTTTATATTTTTGATAGACTTCGTTCCTGGGAATGTTGATAACGTTGTTAACGATGTCGTGGTTTCTCAAAGTTGGGGTGAAACCACCCAATACAAACCCTGACTTCACGAAATTACAAGAATGTCCCGGTCTACCGTTTCAATGTTTTAATCTGCAAATGTCCCTCGGAGAATATTGGCAAACGTCTGGAGCACATATGACTTGAAAATAGTATGTAGTTTTATCTAGAATTGAGTACATTTATTTTGAAGTAAAGATGCAGCCGGAGAATTATCGTTTTTGTAACAGATGACAATATTGTGCAAAGAAACAGTTCACCCGTCACGTACTAGATATGACGTCATAATTTCGATGCTGGGCACATTAGTTGTAATCACCTTTGGTGAGATCTGTCTCGAGCGGATATGTCTCATTGTAGGATCTATTCTCGCGACTGTTTCATCTATTCTGGTAACTGCCCGTTTAGATGTTGACCTGTAAGCCATTTTTATGAAAATTTTGAAATGTTCGAAAGGTGCGGCATTCAGCATATCCATTGTTCGAAAATGTTTCAAATCTGTCCCAAGATGATCCGGAAGATGGTACTTCAATATGAATAAACTATTGGAAGCTGTAGATTCAAATTTGGTTTCCATTAACAATTTTAAATTGTCTATGTCCTCTTCCAACGTTTCTAGTTCATAATCAGATCAACCAACCGTGACATTATCGGACATGATGACATTGACGATATCTGAATATGCTATACAAACATCAGTAAACGGTGATTCTACATCATACCCAGTGGCACGATCCACCCACCCCGCTACAAAAAGGAAAACCATGTCCAATTGTCTGTAGTTTTCTCCTTCCAGAATACGTTCTCCGTCCTAAGTGAATATCCCATTCAATTGGGAAGACGATTCTTTCTTTGAAAAGTCGATGTGTAATCCTGGTAGTGTGTAATCTTTCTGAATTGCAGCCAGAATATAATTGGAAGCTCGTAGGATACTTAACCTCATGGTTCATAGTTTCTTCGTATTATTTTTCGGGCCACTAGGATGCGACAAGCAATCAAATGAGAAACATGACATGAAACATGTCTTTACCAACTTTGACAATCCCAGGTGAAGATTGTGAAGCGGTTCAATCGTGTAAATTGAATAAACATCCTCTGGACGTATGGATGGTCTCCCATGCATGTCTTCAGGGAACGATTCCCAAGGTGGTAAGTAATGGCCAGCTAGTATTCCATCAGCTTCTTTTAGTAATTTCTTTTGGTTCTCCCTCTGTCCATTTGTCTTGCACAGTTCGGCCTCCTCTATGAGTGAAACTGCATCGACACGTACTTCTTTCGTCCTCTCCATTCTGCGAATCACATTTTTTGATCCTCTTCGTATATCCTCCATTGTTCCCATGCATCAAACGCATGGTCTGGTCACCAAAGTTTCATATTGTATACAAGTCGTGTTCTTACACTCAGGGAGGTCTCAGAAACAATAAGAAACTATGAGTGGGAAACAATTCCACGGATTTGTGGTAACAGTAACTTGGAAACCGGGCCGTATATGGCTGCGTAAAGGTGATAACATAGATGCAAATGACTGGTGGAGTACTCCAATATTTGTTGCCCGGCCATCAGATGTGGAAATAAGCATAAAATTATCCATTAAAGAAACACTATTGGAAGATGTGAATCCATAGATGGAAAGAATTTCATCAGATTCTGTTATGTTCACCTCTGTCAATATATGTTGGTATCCTACTGGTAGGAAACCAACGAGTGTAAAACCGTTGTCTATGACGTGAAGCCTGAATTGCGATGTGAAGTTCAAGAAAACAGCGTGAACTGGATATGCGACCAGGGCATTGATTTTTAAAGTGATTGCTGTTTTATCCGAATATATTTGAAGCATTCCCAAGAACGATTGCTGGAGGTTATTAACATTCTCAACCCACATATCTTTTACATCATCATTTTCCGGCATCACTACTTCAAGTGGCTTCATTCTGTAGAGATATGTAAAGTGTGAAGTCTGTACTGGATGAGAAATTTTGACATTTGGCGACGTACCGCTATTGTCATCCATGTCTAGTTGAATTAAAAAGTCCCTTGATGTAGCCAGTTCAAGCTGTGCCCTGAGGACATCAATAATGTTGTTTTATAAATGACAGTTTTCGATGATGTATATCCATGATCGACTACTTATCGCATGAATCCGTCCCGTATCAACTTTTCATTGTAGTCACTGTTAACGATGGTAACAAAAGAGCTGTAATTCTTCATAGTAGTACAGAATCTTGAAATGTTGAATTGATCATTTCTGATAAGAGAAAGCAGATTGTTGACCACTTCTTTCGCTGCCCAAGATATATTGGCAATAGTGACCACAGCTTTCGCCATCTCAAACAAATACTCATTTTAGAAATATGGACAATGCTCCTCAGGATTTAAATCTGGTTCATAATCTGTTTGCAGAAATTCCTTGCCTCCAACCTCACCGGACTCAACACTAAACTCCTTACTCGTAACAAACATGCCTGCAGTGGGTTACTGGGATGTGGATTCATTTGAATTGTGTGGAGAATGTTTCAAAAGATGTTCCAATCTTCTCTTACCCTCACTTTTCGGTTTGTATTTACATATCGGAGTATGTTAACTAAATCGAAAGTTTATACTAGTGGAATGAAGACATCCAAGTTGTATATATTTACAAAGTAACATGTTCATTCTTTACTTTGAAATGGTATCGAAGCAACGACACCACCTGTAATGAATATCTTATTGGTAAGCAAGAATCAATAACTGTCCAAGAACATCACAGATTATATAATGTCACAGAATAATATTAAAATTAAGGTCTAGAAGCAGGGCTTATCAGAATATGAAAATTCCGAAAGTAGTAGTATCTGTTGCATCGTGCCACATGCTCCATACTCTTAACGTCACATATCTGAAATCTCTACACTGACTTCATAGTTTTGACATTTGAGACGTTACGAAAACGGTTGATTCCGTGCCTACTACCTGACACCTCCTTTGGAAACCGTACATGCAGCCTGCACTGCTATGTCGGATATCATACACTGTACGAAAATTATAATTGGTCACTGCACTCTTCATGGAACTCTGTTTATTGCAAGCATATGTACGGAACGGTTCTATATAAAGCCGTAACGGTAGTGCCCCATTAGCAATTACTGGGACTTATGTACAACATGGTAATGACATCAATTTCAAAATGAAATAAAAAAATCCCAAAAATATTATTCCACGAGAATGAGGTTGAAAACGGAATAATTATCGGTTAATTATTTGGAAAATTCCCTCATCTAAGTGGATGAAAACTTTTTCTGCAAATATCGTAGTACTTCTCATCCACGTGTAGTACTAGTGTCCACACCGGGTACCTCATTTAACGTTATCACTTATTTACTAAAAAAGTAATATCGTTAGTAATGTTAATACTGAAATAATGTTATTAACATTAAAAGTTGTGCATTTGTCTCGAAAAAAATTTAAATAATGTTAATAACATTAAAAAGGGAGTTTTATTTATTAGAATCTACCTTAAACATTAAGTTTTTGTTCTGGATTCTCAAATTCTGAGATCAGTACTTGTTGATTATATGTTGTAATTTATGCTGTAATTGATCTTCTTCCCACCTCCCATTTGTGTTTAATGATATTCCGCAAAGAATCATTGCTCTACGAGCATATGATATGCAATTTTCATCACGCTGGCTATTAACATCAGTGACTGTGCTCTTTGACGATGTTGTTCAACTCGTTACATGCAAGCCAAAAGTTGAGGACCTGAGGACATGGTGGGGTCATGAAAATGATTGGTAAATAAGGCATCAAAAGAATTTGAATGAGAAAGGAGTCACTTGTTCACTTGTTAACTGAGAAAAGGAAAAGAACGGAGAATACCACGATTAATATTTTACACAAAGGCAACAAGGAAGTAAATCAGCTACAACAACTACCTCTAAAAATGGAATTCCAAGACGTCAGCAACCAACAACGAGATCTGCAACTGCAGGGATGAGGGGATGTACAACTAGTATGCAACAGCTACCCCCACATCACGGCAAGAAGAGGATATATGCGTAGACTGGCCCAAATATAACCAGAACGACATCGACAACTGAAACTAATAGACAAGTCAAATAAGAAGATGAAATATCGGAAGAATTAAATAGTTTTCAGGCTGCATCATCATAGGACTTGGGAGCAGCTGGTGTAGAAGCGATGGAAACATTGAAAAAGAATATGGAGTCTGTTTGAAAGATTTATGATGTACCTTTCAATGGTTTATTGGAAGCTCATTCCATAGAGGTCAGTGTTACACTTCATAGTAAGGAAAATGTGGTACTAAATGACCCCCGTATACTTCTAGATATGCTCAGGGTCAGAAAAGTCCGAACATGACTATTTCGATGAGAACGACATGAAAGGAAATGGTTACGTTGATGAATGATTTCATGGCACCAGGTGCCCAAGGACATATTTTTCGTAGCTTTCTACAATTTCACCGTTGGTATAGATATTTAGTTGCAAGGGAAGCGAGATATGACGAAGAAGATGATGAAAGTGGTGATGACAATTACGACAACAATTAGTCCGAAGATGAAAGTGGTATTGATGAAGACAACAATAATTCCGATGATCCTGATGGTGATGGGAATAAGAGGGAAACAAGGAAGAAAAAGAAGGCAACCTCTAGTACATCCCCCACGAAGGTGTTATCAGTAAAGAGGCTACCTTTAACGTACGTTAAAGTACCTGGGACGTACAACTGTAACCCAAGAGTAAGAAGGACTTCACACATGTTGGTGGTGGAAGCGGCAATTAACTTTTAGAAAGTAAGAATGGATCCTATGGAATTAATCAACAGAATGTATTACAGTAGTTTGAAATATCCATAGTAATCACCCATGGTAGCCAAATTGTATGAGCAATATACCAATTATACTTCATCTCGAGGTTATATACAGGGCTCTCAAAAAGAAACTGGTTCTAAGAGGAAGGCGGCCGATGCTTAGCCCTGAGCAGAAAAACATTTCTTGGATGATGGATTTCGTCACCAAGTTTTCTAATCTTGGATATCTCGTGATATATTTCCGTTCTGGAACTTAGTCAACAGCTAAGGCATATTTGATGGTTCCAAATCATCGCCGTTTCATTGGTTGTAAAATGGATACGGAATGTGTTAAAGAGTCCGAACCATATCTGGTGGAAACGTATGCACGACAGCTACTCAATATACAGTCCGACTTAGCAGCAGATGAAACAGTGTTTGCAGCTGCAAAAACATTTTTGGCAACTACGGATGCAATAAATTCAAAGAGGACGAAGGATTTTTGGCTGACACCTCGCGGCCTTCCACCTTTTCTAACAATCTCAGACTACCTTCCGCACTATAAGGGAACAATAAACCACGACTACACCATATTTAGAAGTTGCAAGGACATTCCAATGTCCAAATGGACCAGAAATTATGTTTCCATGTTCTATTATTTAGATCCAAGGGGAATGCTTGCTTGCGAGGCGGGAGCTCTTTGCCTATCTATTCAGCCTTCACGTATTAAGCGTCCAAGTGCTGGTATAGGAGTTTTTTCGGAGAGAAGTTTCGGTCCTATTCATCCTACTGGTTTATACTACGGTACATTGGTTTACACATACTTGTCTGACCAACTCCAAATTGCAAAAACCTACGGTAAAGGCCTGCTTGAGGTCACTGTAGATAATTTTAAAAACTGGGCAGCAGAGATTGATGGTGAGGTGACCGACAAATATGGCATCCAACATAATGTTTGGGTTATTCCGGAGTCGTTCTGTGTTATGAGGTACATAAACGACATCCACTATCTACCTGGCGATACAGAAATGCTGGAAGCAAAGACTGGTGAGATAGAAAGTTGGAAAGAAAATGTTTCACGGGAAGTGGTTAGACGACCTACGACATCGTCAGAGTCTTTCGCTCATAAAGTTCTAGCTATTGTTCATAGAGGGAACATAGCTAGTGGTGAAGAACTTTACTTGGATTTCGGCTGAGTGTACTTTAGTAACTACTCAAAACAACTTGTTTACCACCCGAGGTAATTTCTTATCATTTCAAATGTTCATTTCATTGAAAAAGAAATATGTTCCCATTATCTAAAAAATTAAATGTTTTGCGTCACCTTTCTGTCTTTTCTTTCTTATCTCAACTAAATATTGAACAGAACACAGTATCTTGTTTACCAACCGTAATAATTTATGATCTCTTGAAATGTTACCTTTGTGAAGGACGTTTCGTTTCAAAAGTTACATTTGAGAATTCTAAATTATTGCGGTACTTGTACTAACATTTCTGTCACATAATGATAAAACCGTGTTTGAAACACAATCCCGTCATAATCGGAACAAACTATTCAACAGTTTGTTCAATTATGACGGGATTGTAAGTTACAAGATCAACCACTTTTTTCAGTTCATGATGAAACGGTTGTTCTTTATAACGAAAAATTTCAAAGAGATAACGGTAACATTTAACAAACTTTGTGACATACATTTTATCGTGTTCTACTAGAAGGCGAAAACCATTTTCTATTTCCTATTCCTTTCCATGAAGTTAAAAACATGCAAATTGCGACATAGAATGTGGCAATTTGCCAATTATATTTTTTAACTTAGTGAACATTTTTACACACCACTTCTTAGGCAGTCGTACATTAATGATATACATGTTTGGTGCTTGGTAATTTTAATAACCTTTCAGGTTTTCAATTTTCTTGAAAATGAATAGATTTCTGCCTTTCAATATGGAATTCCATTCCACTCCTTTTTCCAAAAAATAATTATTTCCACATTTTCGGCCCGCACGGTCATATATATTGTTGAAATGCAGTTTTTGCGCACAAACTGCACAGAAAGTAGTTCTGAATGAATTTTCTGAACGGATATTTCCATTTTGGCCCCATTTCTGCAGTTTTCTATTTCGATACATTCGGGCCTGCATCATTTGGAAGCCTAAATTTTTTTCGGAAGACACGGACGCGGTAGTCGCTTTAGTTCCGCTCGCTAGTTTCAGTAAGTTTCGCGTCGCCTTGATTGACGGATGGCCAAAAGTGGTGTAGATGAGCTGGAGTTCGTAAAATGTGTAGAATACGTACGTCTGGTCATCGGGCGTCCATATATGTATCAAGAAGTAGTTCTCACATGAGAGGCGTTGTGTTTTTCTCAATGTTAGTTCCTTTCGTTGTATACTTACTTCTAGTCCATTTTCTAAAATGTCCTTCAGACTTAGTAGTGATGGAGATTCGCCCTGTAAGATGAGAAATGATACATCGATGATGATACCCAGTTATTGAAAAGGTATCTGGATTATGGTTTCCCCTATTGCTTTATTTAGCCCTCCAATCCCTTTGACTAACTTTCTCTTCAATGGTTTAATGGCATGATTGAGGTTGGATGTTGAACAATATGCATTATATTGTGATATTGACATCACACTTCGTCGGTTTGCGCATGTATCTGTTCAAATTACTTAGAATTTTAGTTTCTCGTTTTCCTCGTGGCATCCATATGCTTTATACGTGTTCTTGCTTGTTTCTTCCACTTGTGACTTGTCAATTGAAATTTTATCGATTTGAATTTGGGTTTCTTTGTGGACCTTTTCCCTGTCACTATTTTGTTGAAGCTTTTTATTCTTTTCGGACCAACTGGGGATTCCATGTTGTCAAACTTGTTGAAGTTTATTATTTTCTGTAGATACCAACTTTTGTTGTGCTATATATACGCCAATATGGCAACTTACTACGTATCACCATGGAGTTCGTTCGGTCAATCAAAATGAAATAAAACAGATAAAATTATAAAACAAATCAATCAATAAAATAATCATTCAGCAAGTACAGTCGGTCAAAATTTAATCCAGTCCGAAAGATCGATGGCAAGGTGTAACCAACTCGATTTTTCGGCACCTGCAGCGCTTCACAACAACTTTCTTCACATACCGACCATGCACAAGCCAACATGACAAAGAACGTCGAAGAAGCGAACATGGTGCACAGGATAGTTCCGGTGATTCATAATGAAGCCTTTAGTAGCTTTAGTAGGAATAGTTCTTCACGTGCACGCAAACATATTGTCATTTCGAAATCCCATTCCTCACATATGGTTTTTACAATTTACTTTCTTCTGATTGGTGAGGCGACGCCAGATCATACCCGTATAAGAATGCCCTAGATGATAGATATACTTCTTTTTCTGAACCTTGATCGTGGGTGAGGAATGCTAAATCATCCTCGCTATCATCATCTATATATTCCACTTCCTAGTCGTCATTTCCGCCGTTTTCATCCGAAGATTGTTCTTCATTAAAAATCGCATACAAATCTGTGACGATGAACAGCGCTGTCGGGTGCCTGTCTTTTAGCTTACGAATAGCTTTAGAAACTTCTTCTCTTAGGTGGCGATCACGTGCACGGTGGACTTCCTTTCCACATATGAAACAATCTCTCACACCTCTCATCCATTTTCTGCTTAATTGTTTCTGCTTCTGATAGTACTTTGGTCTTTCATTTTGTCTACCTTTTTTGCTGGTTTTATATATGGTCCAATGTCTCGACGTGTTTTCCCTCCAAACTGTTTCCCAACGAATAGTGGAACTGTGGTACGTCTTCTGTTCCACCTATTAACGTCATACTTAATGCTCTGTTGTATTAGGTCTATCATTAACAGAGTTTGCTATCCTGTGGATTGAGTTTTGTGCTCCTCGAGGCATTCTATTTTTCAAAGCTGCCTGTACGTCTGGTATGTCGACTGCCGTTAACAACTGATTTATCAGAAAACTATCACCTTGATATTTACGATCAAGTTGTTTCTGGAGGGTGATCAATTTAGCCCCGAATGTTCTAAAGAAGGCGAGTTACGATGCCTCGCAACATTTACTAATTTCCCCAGACATCCTTAGGTTCTAGCACTGTGTCAGGATCCTTGATCTTTGCTCGTTTGAAAGATACCATTTGTGCAACATCTGTATTGCGTTCTCGAATCTGGGGCAATTGTCCTGATGATCATTATAGAAGTCGAGGGCATCCTTGGTCAACATTATTGGTAGCGAATTCAACTTCTCATCTTCAGGGATTCCGCACATCTTACTTACCGTCTTAAATCTTCTTATGCTACGCTCCAAATAATCATCATATGCTCTATATATGCTCCAAATTTATCTTCTTTCTGGAAGGCCTTGATGAGACCATTTATGCCCAGTGTGTTGTCTCCTTTACCAAATGGATCGTATTGTTGGGACTCGATGGAATGTTGTCGACTATTTGGTGTTGATATTTTCATTTGGATTGTCGCTGTCTCTATTGGTTTTGGTAAGAAGTCTTTGTTTTTATCATCATCACCTGAGGATGATGAGTCCTTCCGTCTGGTTCGCCAGATAGACCTTCTGAACTTACTGGTTCTAGAGTTGATGCTGATTTTTCTTTACTGTTCTGTTATCATCTTCACCATTTTCGTCTCTGCTTTTTACTTCATCTTCCAGTTGGTTTGGTGTTTTCCTTTCCCTTTTAACCTATATTCGGGCTTTTGCTGATGCTAGGTCTGACATTTTCGGGGTTATATGATCAGTCCTGTATAATAATTCTAGCAACGCATTCGCTCGGCTTTTCCTTCCTGACTGATCAACATGAACGTCTCTCACGACCAATAAACCGCTCCAAATCGTCATCACGGGTCTGGTCCATTGTAATATGGAAAGTTGTCAGAATGCAGTACGGAAATCGAGCCACATCCTTTCACCTTTAAGGCTTGTCACTTTGTATGCTTCCATCATTTCCTTCGTGTAAATTTGGATCGATTTAATATATGTTAATAATTGTTTTTGTGTTGCTCCCTTTGGTGGTGGATCTGGATCGCCTGTTATAAGTTCCGATACTTATTCGTTAGTTTATTGTTCCCTCGTTGACTCTCCTTCTTTTTCCGGCGTTCTTGTTGGTGTCTCTACGATGCTTGTATTTTGGGGCTGTGGACTCTTTTGGATTCAGCTTGTCCAATGAGGTTCCCTTTCAATTTTTTATTCCATTACTCATGGATTTCGTTGAGTCTCGTGATAGAGCTTATAGGTATTTGTGGTGGTTTTATCTTCTCTTTTCGTGCAAGTCTTGGTGGGTTATTTGTATTTCCGGAGAGTGTCCACCAGTAAATCTATCAGAAGATTTATTATTCTTAGCCGTCATATTTGTTGGTTATTACAACAGTTATAACTGTTGAGACTATTTATTATTTTCTAATGGTCTACCAATCTGTACTAAATCCCCTCCTTTACTTGCCTTTCTATGACGTATTTCCCACGTCCTCTGTTTGTGCTTCTACTGCTTTGTGATATCACTTTTAATCGCTTTTCTATTCAGAGTTCTTCTTCTCTACTTTTATTAATATTATCTGGTTTCTCCTTGGCCTACCTTGTCCTGTTTCTCCCGTTTGGCGTTTCCCCTTTGTTCTACTTTCGTTTTTGCCCTTTCCTCTCATGTCTGCTTTCCCTATTACTCCTGATTCAGTGTCTAGCGTGTGTTCCTTTACTACTTCGCTATTAAGGCGTGTTGCAGAGTACATCCGGGAACTAAATAAAACAGAACTAAATAGGGTATGTGTTTGTATGCTACGCTGGTATTGCGTTCGGTCCACCTGTAGCCGCGGAGTGCGCTGGCTTCCTG
>JAULBU010053594.1:0-12474 GCA_032358235.1 Odonthalia washingtoniensis | reverse complement strand
AATTGGGGAACCTAAACGTCACATAGCACACCATAGACCTTATACCCGGCAAAAGGCCGTTAAAATCATCACCGTACCGGGCGGGACCAAACACAAGAGAACTCGAGCAACTCGAGGTTACCAAGAAGCTCAAGGCTGGAGTTATCGAACCTGCTCATTATGAATGAGCAGAGATAGTCCTCTTCTAACCTAAGAAAGATAAGCTTAGGTTTTGTATCGACTACTGAAAGCTAAAGCAAGCCTCCGTGAAGGACAGCTACCCACTTTCTCGTATGGACGAGTGTATAGACTCACTTGGAGATGCCAAAATATTTACAACCTTGGACGCATACTCTGGATATTGGCAAATACCAATTAGACCAGAGGATAAACAAAAAACTGCGTTCGTATGTGACGCAGGCACGTACCGATACAACCAAATACCATTCGGACTTACAAATGCACCCGCGACGCTTCAACGCGCGTTGGATCTCATACTTACCAAGTTTAAATGGCAGTCTTTTCTCATCTACTTGGACGACATAATAATCTACTACAAGACTGTAGACGAACACATCAAGCATGTGGATGAAATTCTAACCTGCCTCGAGGCAGCCGGCGTTACCTGAAAAATCAAGAAATGCCACTTCTTCAGGAGTACCGTCGAGTACCTCGGCCATGTCACCAAGCCAGGAGAACTAGAGATAGATCTAGAAAACCCAAAATCACTCCAGAAAGCTAAGCCACCAACGTCGAAGACGGAATTACGATCATTACTAGGTCTCTGCAACGTCTAGAGACGGTTAATACCAAGCTTCAAAAACACAGCATCGAAACTCCAAGAGCTGCTGAAGAAGAAAAACTCAGACTCGTTCAACTTGAACGAGGATCAGCTTCAATCAGTCCACTCTCTCATAGAGGCCGTATGCACATCGCTAATACTGGCTTTACCTCAACTCAATCTACTGTATTCGGTGCACACAGACGCAAGCAAGTACCAAGTCGGTTGCACACTCTTCCAAACCAATTCAGATGGGGAACAAAAAACTATCTGGTATTGGTCGCGTTCATTGAACCAAACCTAGAAGGGTTACTCTACAACCGTTCGAGAATGGGTCGCCGTCGTATGGGCTCTTAAAATCCTCCACCCATATCTTCTCTATGAGAAGTTTGTCGTATTCACAGACCACGCAGCGCTTGGCTGATTGCTCACCATCACTGATCCCTCACGTAGACTTATGCGCTGATGATTACGCCTAGCGGAGTTCGACTTGCACATACAGTACAAGACTGGCAAGACCAACACGAAAGGGGACGATTTGTCGCGACTTAAAACGTCCGCGAAAAAAACGCGGACGACGAAGAAGACCTTCCAACGTTTACTATCTCGGAAGAAAATAGCAACACCCAGAGATACATTTTCCTGTCCAGGGACAACTCTCATTACGCTCAAATGGACTCGTCAATACTCAAACGAGGAGCACACTTCACATAAATTGGATGGTTCTTCAGCCGATGCCATGTTCACTACATTGCCGGGTCCAAAACAGTCCGACCCGTTATTCAAACAAATCTCAACCGAGGAGTTACTCATATCACAACAACCCGACTCCTTTGGTCGTAACATATACCAAAAGCTTAAAGAGAGGGGGTGGTACAAACCTTTGGCTTCAATTACGACGGACTAATAATCTGGAAAGCCGAAAACGGACCCCAAATTGTTTTTCCTCATGCCTTAAAGACAAGAGTATTGCATATACATCATTACTCCAGACTCGGAGGTCATCAAGAAGGCAGGAAACTATACAAGAAAATACGCCATCACATGTACTGGTCTGCATGCGCAGTTGATTGTTACGACACAGCACGGCGATGCCCAACTTGCGCTCGTAACCGCATTAAATTATGTAAGAATGCCACGGAACTTCAACTCTTTCCAGCAGGGGCACCACTCTAGTCCGTCGCCATCGACGTCTTGGGTGAATTAATAAAAACGGCTCGCGAAAACCAATACATCTTGGTAATATCAGACCTGTTGAGCAAGCTAACCAAGACCGTACCTATGGAGGGTTTGTCAGCAGCCGAAGTTGCCAAGCACTTCGTGACCGAATGGGTCTTCATCTTCGGAACTCCGAAGGAACTTATCTCAGACAACGGAGGATGCTTCACCGCCAAGTTCTTTCAGGACGTTTGCAAGATCTTGAACATCCGTAACGTCTTTACCACGAAGTACCGTTCCCAGACGAACGGGCAAGTCGAAATATACAACCGGCCCATCAAGTCCGCGATACGCAGCTACTTGGGTGACCATCATAAGGATTGGGACCTCTATGCCGGCGCACTGACGTACGCCTAAAATTGTCAGCCACACAGATCGACGGCATTAGCTCCGTTAGAGCTGTTTTTGTCACGATCACCGCCAGCACTGGCGTTAAAAGCGGAAACATTAAGATCAAACACTCCAAAAGTGGCCAGGGATACTTGGAAGACATGGTTGGAAAAGGCCCTTTGCTAGACGAAAGTTAAGATCGACCGGGCACAAGCCCGTTATAAACGCAACTACGACAACCGCCTAAGACGACAGACGGAGAAAATAGTACCAGATGACTGGGTATTCTTACTTGTCGAACGATAGGATGAACCGGAACATCGACACAAGTTGGGTGCAGTGGCAGACGGCCCCCACAGGGTTAATGACATAACGGGCAGTACGGTTGTAATCGAACAACCTGACAAGTAGGTAGAGAGAGTTTCAAGGTCGCGAGTAGTTTTGGATCCCAAATCACGCAACCATGGAGGAGATTCAAAAATCCATGCGTCCACTAACGGAAGAAGATATAACACGTGGGGATTACCAGCCACGCACACAGACACTCGGGACACACCGAGCCAAACAACAAACCGGAATAACCGTAATACACCAGATGCTCCTATGGGTAAAAGCGAAGGCGTAATAGAAGATACAGTCGTAGAAGACGCAGTTGAAAAGGATGCAGAAGATGACGAAAACTCGGAACATGCTGGGGACGAACCAACCCCAACGAGGGAACTAGAAAGACATGGACCGGATGAAAACAATGACCAAGGGTCGGAAGAAGCAGATGACTACGTTATTGAACGAATAGTCGACTACGGTACCAATACCGATGACCAGCACCAGAGCCCGTGGATTGGAGAGATAACTTACCGGGTTCGTTGGTACGTTTATTTCCCTAGAGAAGACACCTGGGATCCTATCGGACACCTCCCGCGAAGTAAGCTGTTGAGTTACTATAGACGCTTGGGAGTCGAGTTGCCGAAGAACAATAACACCACAATAGCGGGATGAATCCACCTTAAATAGACCAACAGACACCAAATTGGTGGCCGGAACCAACAGACAAATGGAAAAACATGCAATTGGGTTGAAAAATGGATGATTCATCCTCAAAACAACAGGCAATTGGACCTGTATTTCAGCATTAACTGATACAAGAAAACGTTTGGCATGAGCTGCAAAACGAGTCATCTTGGACAACCATGGAATCAAAATACAACGTGTGGACCAAAACTACAAGCCCACTGTGCGCACAACCACAACCACAACCACAATCCAAATCATCTGCCAGATTTTAACAAAAAATCAACAAAAATTGAAAAATGCGAAACTTTTCTGAAATTTTTACTCAAAAATTAATACATTATTCTCATTGTTTGTCACTTCACACGTGGTGTGCCGGTTTGCGAAACGCTTCCAAGAGTGAAATGAATACAACTACAAGCCGAAAGTGTAATCAACTCTCTCCGTAGTAGACACACGCCAACCACAATTCGAGGGAAAACCACATCCCACACACGGAATCAACTCTCTCTCACAACCAACATCAACAAAGATGGTAGGATACAAAGACACCAAAACCGGCAACGCTGTTCACGCACCCACACGAAGCCGAACCGCCTCCCCACAACTAACCACCACAGGACCACAACACACCAATATACTCGCCAAAGGGCGCACGTATCACCATGATTCGTTCATGTCCTACCTATGTATAACTCTGGAAAGACATACACAGACATGGTCCATGGACAAACACACGTGTTACGAACAACCTCAAAGCGACACCGCGGCCGGCAACCTGAACATCGACCCGTCATTACAATCCCTCCATTTCGGATTCATCTACCTTATCCCAACCGGTTCTCATCGCCCGGTAGATCGCCTAACATACCGGCCTCCACGCCGTCAGACTCACATAATAATATTATGGGAAGAACACACCATCGCACGAGGAGGGGCGGCGGCTAGCAATCAACTCCCGTCGATTCGACATCAACCTCAATTTATCAAGCCATCAAATTTCTGAGTCTGAACCTAGAATCTAACATTAAAAGTGGCAAAGCACAAAAAGTTAAAAATCAAAGCACCTTTAATTAAACACCAAACCGAGGACAGAAATTACAACTCCGACAAAAAGCGGAGGAACACGCACGACAAAAAATGCCATACGGCGGAATAAAAAGGGAAATATGCCCAACGTAACGCGGAGATAACCACGTAACTATGCCAAACTCCCTGTAAGGTGGCGCTCCTCAACTCCCACCTCGCGTAGAAATTGGCGCAGCATATCAGAGTCGCTAGGGGAACCATGACCAACCGCCGCTTAAGGTGTGGAGGCAGCAACGGCAGTAGCATGATAGGATGACACAGGCGCGACAACCTCGCGAGGCTCATCAACGTCATACGGACAACTGGAATGGACCAACTCCTCCATCACCACATCGTAGTTCTTCCAAGCCCCTGCTCCGGCAGTCAGATCAACTTCTTCATCATCACTGTCACGGTGTACACCGGCAGAAATACCAACCCAGCCCTACCGGGCTGTATCGACATTAAAACCTACCGGATGCCCCGCGGGGATCGGGGCTCGTTCTTTCACGGAAAACCGACGAGCGTCAGCCTCACTAATAACTCGTCGGGCAATAGGGTCGTAATGTACCCAATTGGCCCGGGACCAACACGCCCAGGGTGAGTTGTCTTCTCGCTTCTCACTGCGAGTAAGCCAAGATGGAGAAAACGTTTTTTTTAAGTTGGTACACTCGATTACTCGGAGCAATCCGAGATACTCATCAACATTTTCTTGGGTCCCCACAATAGGGACCAAGTTCGTCGTGGGCTCTTCTCTTTGGTTTGAACGGTTTGTCGGTTTTAGGTAGCTTTCTATCCGCGTGCCATGTGTCCTTCCATTTTACTTGAATCCTTCCCTTATTTCCACTTTTCGTGGTGTGGTCCTACTTCTTTTCTTCTTCCCTCCCCCTTCTTGTTGCTGTCCTACTTCTTCTTTACCTTTTCGCTGGAATGCAATTAAAGAGGTTTTTATTCCACCGATTGGGTTAATAAAGCACTCCAGAATGACCCTTCTCTTTCTCTCTCCGTAAGTGGATATCTCCTCTCCCTCGTTATTGTCTTGCTCGATCTCTCGCCCTGAGTGCTCCGTTTCTACTGTAAGTCGGGTTTATGCGGTATGGTATGAGCGATGTCACTCGCTTTTCGCCACTGTCTCTTCGACTGATCTCGCGGTCGTTGTGCAGAAATATTAGGGCGTTGGGTACTTATGTTGCGAGCCAATGTCGATCATGGATGCGCGATCGGCCTACGTGGGTCACGGGTTAAGTTGATTCTTCGCTAGGTTGTTACACACGTAGGTTTCCCTACTATGATCTTGTTGACGTCGTTGTCTGATACTTCCTCCTTATCGGATTCGGCGGTGGTGGTTAATTCGTTGACATTGGTTGGGTTGTGGTATAGTTTATGAAATCGGTAACCCGTTTTCTTTATTTATCGTCGCTTCCCGTATCAAGTTATTATATATATGTAGGCCTGGGCTCTGAAGTTTCTTTACACGTATACTCTAGATAAGTACTGTATTAGGTAATTCTAATCCGTAATTCTAATCAATAGTAATTCCTATTCCGGGCTTTGATTGCACACATGTCCTGCTCATTTTGTTCTTTTGTTCTGTATTTGTTATCACACTTCATACGTCGTGGGTCTGTATTACCATTGCATATTGATATGCTTTATGTTGCACATACCTATTCCTTTATCATACCTTTTCCCGTTACCCCATTTGTTTTTCCTTTATCCTACCTCTTTTCCGTTATTATACCTCTATCCTACCATTTCCTTTTATCATACCATGGTTCTTGAATTGCTTGACTTCTCTCCTTGCGTCTCCACCAAATCGTTTACCAAGCGAGTAATGTGCTTCGACGGTTCCATCATCAACTTCCCGTAACATCGCGGTGCTCGTTGAACCTGCTGTGCGAGGTATGTCGCTCAGGCGGTTAGCAGTCCGGTGAACTACATTCTGGGACTCAATATCCTAAGACGTACCGGAAGATGTAATAAAGTTCGAAGAGTTAATGCAGACAGAAGTGGAACATCGAAAAGGGGCACATATGAAGTACAGCGGTTGTTAATCACGCAGATGAAACTATTTTCGTATACAATCAAAGGTAAGAAGAAGAGAGCTGCTAGTCAAAATGAAAATAGGATTAAGTCTCCGATGGTTAAAGTACGAAAGCATTTTAACCTCGTTAGAGTCAATTCACCGAAAGTGAAGAAGGCAGATGAGTTGGGAATGGAATCAACTCCCTCCCATCAGACCGTGAGAACAAGAGCAAACAAAAACGCGGAAGGAAATCCAGAGGAAGAGATACTGGTGGTACGTGATGACGAAGAAGAAGATAATGGAGATGAAGGTGGTCCACGAGGTTCACAGAAAAGAAAGAAGAATACTACTGGAGTGGAAACAGGAAATAGTGGAAAGGGGAAGTCAAATGCATCGTTTCCACACGCTTTCAAAGAAAACGAAGAACAAGCCAAAAACGAAGGATGTGAAAACAAAAAATTCGCCGAAGCCGGAATGCCATCGACAAGCAATCATGGAAAAATTGATGATGGAACCAGTCGGTCATCCAACTAACATTTTTGGAGAACGGGTGACATCAGAAACGTTCATTGATAATGCAAGTCTTCGTCCTGGCTTACGATCTACGCCTTTAGATAGTTCCAAACTGTTTCTGATGTCTGCCACAAGCTACGGTGCTTCCTAATCCTGATGAAATACAGTAGTCCCTTCCACCAAGTAAGCTAGGCAAAACTATTTCAGACCCACTCCCCTAGTAGAACCATCCACGTGGACCCATCTGAACGGCACTTTACACGTTTCACTTCAAGCACCGCATCAACGACTACTGTATACTATTCGGCTTTTGGCGTTCACTTTTACTATAAGAGCACCATCAGTATCCTTCCCTTTCTTACCCTTTTCCCTTCTTTACTTTTTTCCCTTTCAATTACTAAACTAAAGTTTACAATCGATGACGACCACGTGCAGTTGACTAAAGTCGCCAACGTTCGTTTTGTTACGAACCTGTCCTCCTCGTCCGTTTGCTAGCTGCTGTGAGCTAACCTCACCTTGCTCCCTTTCGTCCAACTGTCTTTGCCCGTTATCCTGACCTCTTTATTTGTATCCGCCTGCGCGACTACAGTATATCCCGATACACCTGTCCAAATTCGACTAATCATAAGCTACAGTACCTATTTTACTACAGCGATGCAGTAGTCTCAGATTAGAGTCACTTTACTACGACCTGACGCTGATTGTACATCGTCAAGTACGTGAACTTTCGTGACTCCGTGTATACCTCTACAATCCAGATTCGATACACGGTAGACCGAAACTCCAAAAAAATCATCATCATCATCATCAAGACAAAAAAAACAACTTTTACTACATCAAAACAAACTCAGTTCCATCATCTTTCTCATAATCAAAATCAAAACATCAGAAAAAAAACTCAAATCCATCATCTTCCTCAAAATCATCATCACCTCCAAACGATAAGAAGAAACTACGCCTACTAAAACATAAACGGATCAAGCAACAAATCATCATATACCCACTCACCCGATGGAAGAATACGAGATTAATCCTACCCCGATACGGATACCAAGACCACTAACAAACCCAAGCCTATTTCGGCATGAAGACATAAAGAGATACAATAGATGCGTGAGGAGTTCGAATGCTATACGAGAAACGATACCTCTTGCACAAGATCTCAATGATTGCGCAAAATCATTTCTAGCGGAGTATTCTATACTGAAAACAACTTCATCCCCTCTTCCAGAGAACCGCGCCGAGCTCCTTGGTGATCTACGGTACGATCTCCCTGATAAGGAAGAGCTATTCAGTGCCACGTATTTCAAAATGCCACTGGCCACAGTTGCGATCCTTGAGGATATTCCAGACCTTTGTAATCTTCCAAATGCTTCGAGGTCCATTGTTCAATCAATGGACCTCGAAGCGGATGGCGCAATTAACAATGCGCTCTTACTCCATTCATTGTTGGCATGTGTAACGGAGAGAAGTGAATTTTTCCTACACAAAATAATCGACACATTCAACATACATCGCTCCACAATCTATTCTCCAAGACGAGCACAACCGAATACTACTACTCGTCCACAATCGCAGGACACCAACTCACCTTTCACACAAACGACTCAGGCAGCAATAGTAGAACAAGCGACCCCTCCCGAAGTAGACCCCACTGCAGGGCGAACTTACTAGGTACCAAGACAATTAGGATCCGAACCAAATGTCCCCGACACCAAATTTTGACTACCAACTTCAGCTCCACCTGAACCAAGATCGAACACGCAAGTAATCAACGACCCAATGCCAGAACGTCCCTTGGAACATACACTTAGGGAGCAAGACCGTGATGCATGGTTTCATCCACGTGGTCTACGAGGATCACTCCAACTAGAAAGGAACCTGTGTGAAGAACAGCCCTACCCACCGAGCGAGAACGAGACCGATTAGTATCTTCCAGCCACCATTGATCCGCCCAAGGTGAACAATGGACAGATAGCGCAGTCTATCAGTTCCTATTTCAAAGACCAGTGGTTATTTAGTACTTTGAACGAGCGCATCAAAAATGTCCTACGCTACTACAATCGATTCACCAACCAAATATCGCTCAACGAAACTCAAAAAGCATTATTCTTCTGCAACAGACTAAAAGAACCCACCGAAACCTACTACTCGAACAATGTCACCGACTCGATGAACTTTCTACAAGTTACAACAAGAATGATGGAAGAATAAGACAGCACAGATAGGCAATGAGAAGACCAAGCACAGCTAGATGGCCTGCTATTATCTTCCTTCATGATAGAACACGAAATTTCAAGTAACTCAAAGGGTCTTTCTAAACTCTGCGCATACAATGATAAAATAAACCCACATTGCATGCCTATGTTTAGAAACGACACCTACAAGATGAAGATACTAAGCACATCCATCTCCTCCTACTCCTGGACAGCAATACCACGAGCGAACGAACTCAGTGGCAACATTTCGTACCACACTTTCCGCACCGCATTGGCCCACGACATTACATTAAAAACGAAACTAAAAACAATCAGCATTGGACAACAACTCATCTTCAACGTTAACTTTATTTGGCCAATATAGAAATAGACCTGTGAAGCGTTTTGGTCCAAGAAATGGCTCCCGCCGATTCTCAACACCTCCTCAGAACACGGGCATGCATAAGATGAACAGACACGCTAATTCCCAGAGAAGCCAACCCCATCGATTGCCACCCTCATCTCATACAGATCGACACCATAGCCAAAGAACATACTACTATCGTTGTGATTTATAACCCTGGACGCCGCAACATCGATGTCAACCATGCTCGGTGAAGTCCTACATCAACAACAGACTGACACAGGGTGAAAAATCTGTTTATATCCTAGAATATATGACCAAAGGCTGCGAAATAGATGTACTTCATTACGCAAACCACAACGACACTGAGTCCCAAGTTGCTGTGCACGAAGACAAATATGAGAGTGCTATATTCAACTTACAACTAGAAGAAGACTACAATATCCATCAGGAATAATGTAGAGATGATGCGATAAACGATCTAGATAGGAATATCGTTACATATCATATCTCTAACATTCCCCACGTTTCCTCCCAGCCTCACTGCGAATCTATCCTACCCGGCCAATCAACAATGGACACTATCACCTCCGAACCGAAAAGGACAAACGATGTTAACATGGTAATCAACTGCAACAATGTAGACATTAGCAGAGCGAAACATGAAGACTACAACGAATTAATTCCCACTTTTTGTGTCGACAGCGGAGCATCACGTAGCGTGATTGGTAAATCAGTCTTAAACAGAATCAACACCCATTTTCATACGAAACCTACCATACAGCACTCGAATCTGTCCTTTAGATTCGTCGACAAAGTGTTATCATCACTAGGACGTGTCACATTCCTCCTGGCGACACCCTCATACTGTGGAAATATCCACGTAGAATTGGACACCGTCTCTCTCGATGTGCCACCCCTAATTGGTCTAAAGGTACTGGACAAGCACAGATTGATGATTGAAAATTTCAATAAAAAAATGTCAAGACGACGACAAGTTATCAAGGATGGAACTTCTTACTATTTAGAAGAATAGTTCGTCCCGCTGTACCGATCAAATTATGCACACCTTCATACCCTACTACAACAAATGACACAGATCCATATCAATTTCAGTATTGGGGAACTAAGACGGTTACACCGTCATTTCTTTCACCCGACCGCAACAAAACTATTCAACAGGTTAAGCTGCACCCACCCAACTGAGGCCGACCCAGAAACATTGAAAAACCTGCAACGGATTACAGCATCATGTGAGCGTATTTATTCTGCTCTGAGGTTTCGCGCTTCTTTCGGGTCGAGATGCAACGAAATAATCTTTGTGGATGTATTCTACATCACGATAAAGACGAAGAAGAACAAGATCCTCCATATTATTGACGAAGGCACACACTTCAGTGCTGCAATTCGTCTAAGAAACATGGAGACAAAGACAATCTGGATGTCACTTATACGCTGTTGGACCACAATCTACACGGGTCTCCCGAACGGCATCATTGTAGATCAGGGGTCCAATTTTGGTGCATCCTTCATATGACTAGCGGCACTCGACGGGATTCAGGTACATCGCACTGGCATCGAAGCTCACAACGGGATGAGAATATGTGAACGATATCACGAACCAATAAGGACTGTGGTACGAAAAATGTAGATCGAATACCCAAAAAGCGACTTCGATCTAATCCTCACCCTGTCCGTCAAAGCCCTTAACGATACAGCAGGGCCAGACGACCTCTTACCATCGGCCGTACTGTTTGGTGAATACCCTCGCATCGACATGCACGATACCTGCGGAAGGGGACCAACAACGGATGAAAGAGGAACAGTGGCCGAATTAATAAGAAAAGAACTGAAATAAAAGATCGACAAGCTAAGAGTTCAACGGGCATTAAGGAATAACGACCCGAAATCTACAGATGCGATATTCGACCATGGCGATCAAGTTCTGGCATGGAGGGAGAAAGGCCATTCTGCAAAAAAGGAGAATACATGGGACCATTCAAAGTCTCTCCAACCGAGAGATCGACCAAGTTAGCTCACATCTTTGACCAACCCGAAGGTAAGCCCCGCCCTTTCTCCATCACCCAGGTGAAGCATTACATCACCCCCAGTGAACTGGTCACAACATTCTTCGCAGAACTCAACGATTCTCTCTCTTCCTTCAGATACCCATCAATCCAAGACGATGTATATATGACAGAAGTCATCCCGCTAAAAGACCCGCGAGCAGCAAGACCTGAGATGAATCGTGCGAAGAAGCAAGAAATCCAAAACCTTATACGACGAGGCACCTCCAAGGTAGTCTTAAAGAGAGACATACCGAAAAACGTCAACGTTCTGCCAGGAAGATTTGTTCTAGCCCTCAAGTCCAAAATAGACGGACCAATAGCACACAAGACGAGGTTTGTGATAAGCGGCCATCGCGATAAGTTAAAAAACTTTATGGTCCACTCATCGCAAACCCTTCAAACTTCATCTATAGGATTGCTTTTGGCGTTGACATCACTTTTTGGATTTGATGTATGGACTGCGGATGTGACCCAAGCATACATACAGTTCGCCATACAATTGTCAAGAGATCCCTTTCTCAACGCAACAGTTCCTGAGATGGAATTTGATGCAGATCAGTGTCTTCAGATACTACAACCACTTTACGGCCTCTCCGGAAGTGTGGAATTATGGTATCAGACGCTCCAATTACACCACAATAACGATCTACACATGTCCCATATTCGGTCAGACTCTTCTTTTCACTTCCTGCATTTTGAAAAGAAACTGATTGTACTTTCCGAACCTACGTCGATGAAATTTTGCGTGCTGGTATCGACTATTTCAAAGAACTTTCCCGAAAAACCGAGTAGTGATTCGAAATGAAGCACCCCGCTGGATTACCGAACGATTTCTCTGGGTTCCGTCTAATGTATGGTGAAAACAAACTCCTCAGGCACACCCAAGATCATTCCCTTGGTAAATTGGAACAATTTCC
>JAULBU010053583.1:0-12479 GCA_032358235.1 Odonthalia washingtoniensis | reverse complement strand
TTCTTTGTCTCCATCGTCATATTCCACAATAACGCTGATAATTTCTCCTTCACTTCGAGAAACAGATGTAATGAGTCCTGAGTACCATTTCAGATCATTCCTCCAAAACGCGTCAACTCTAAGTTTTTCATGTATGGTTTCTAAACTAATTATAGTACCTACGTTACATGAACATTCATTAATCCCTTTATCTGTGATTTGAATTGAAGTAGTGATATTTTGTCTTTCTTTGATTAATTCATTTCCCATGATCAAATTATCACTATTGGTGTTTCCTTCAATGAAAGTTTCATATATTGAGACCTCTGAGTTAGATAAATGTAACGTTTTCGGCGTCTTTTCTACTATATCAATAACATTACGTTTCCCCGCAGCATTTTAAATTTCTAAAATTGTCGGTATTTCTACAGGATCTGATCTATGCTTAGCTACAAAGTGTTGCCATACGTTACTCACGTTTGATTGAATTTTGATATTACAACATTCCGAGCAGGCATATCCAAATTTCTTCTTAGGCTTTTCTGTTTTCAGTAGGTTTACTGTCCCTTCTCTTGATCTATGAGATGCTCTTGTGAAATGGTATTTTTTCAAAATATCTGTCTTTTCTGGACTTTTGTGTCAACATGTTTGCCCTAGTCCGTGAATTCCAATTTCTTCGTTTTTCCGGTGCCTTAAACCTTGGATTCCCGATATCAATTTTTATGGTCTGTTTACGTTGTGTAATAACGTTTTGCATACATTCTGTTTCTGTGAAAGTTTCATTTTCATCTGAGTTTGTATTTCCCGTACAATGACGGGGACTGTTTTCTTCTGATCATTCTGTTTGCCAAATGCTTTTATTCGTTATGATTCCGATATATTGACATACCCAACATTTTCACAGACCGAATTGGAAATTTTGAGCATCTGTTGAGCAAATGGTAAAATTTCTTCTTTCTGCCCTAAATAATTACAGCTGGTTTTGAATTAACCAAGCAGTATTTCATATGCTCTGCTTGCTCCACCATTTTTAAATTCCGTTGGAAACTCAATAACACCATTCATTTCCAAATTGGGCAGATAGCTAGGTCTTTCTGCCTTCATGCTAAGTTCGTTCCTACATTTAATTTTGTATCAAAATTAATCATCTCCGAACACTTATCTTCATTCCCATCTAATTTACTTGTCCTTACTATTTCTTCATGTTGATTCACCCACCGTGCTGAAGCAAAGTTTCTAACAGTCAAATTGAAATATCATTCAAAATTAAAAATAGTACAGATCGATTTCTCTGCAGAATTAGAATCAAGTTGAAGAGCAATAGCAATCGCATGACGACAGGGTAACTTAATACGATTGGGGTATTGACATTCACATTTAATTGAACATTCCCTGATATAGATGAACACTTAAGGTGGGTTTTTGTCTCAGGTGTGGGTTGATTTGTTAAAGTTTCGTACCTGTAATTAACTGAACCTGAGATATCGACATAATGTTTTTCTTTGATATATTTCATTATGAATTGTAACACACATTCTTTGAGCACCTAGAATTTCCATGGCTAGCTCACTACATGCAAATTTAGATAATTTGATTGAATACACAGTATTGTGTAGACTAGTTTTTGAAACAAGGTCACATGTTTCAAACGGTTAACATCGCGTCCGAGGGGCCCGGCTTTTGATCTCTGGCTGTTTTTGATGAAAATGAAGTAGCTGAACAGCATGAATTACCGTAATTAGATCGGTCCCATTGCAAATTATTTTGACTAAAGAATTCCAAGATTCAGAGCGCTGGGTAGATGATGATCCCATCGTGAATGCTTCTAGAAAATTTCCTTGGGCCCATCTATTTCTATTTACCGAAACATAGTCGTTCAAATAGTCACGGACAATTTTAGTTCCTTTACTATTTGGTACCCATTGATCTATTGAACTATTCCGTAGCGTATTAAGTATACCAACAGTCAAGGCGTCCCGACACATGGCCAGTCCTTTTATGAATGGAGGCGACCCAGAAGATTTTCCAATATTAATAAATGGCTGTACCCTCTTCTTGGTGTTGAGGTCAAACAGATGACAAGCGCAAGTTAAATGAAAAATATCTCTATGGTACGAAAGATATGAAATTGCAGCCCTCATTGCTTCATCGCCATCTGTGAAAGATACATCTGGAATTTGCGTACGAAAAGCTTCACGACAACAATTTAGAATTCTTAAACAATCTTCTGTAGTTTCATAAATGGTAAGATGAAATATAACACTCCTCGAGGCACCTTCCGAATCGACCAATGTATTTGTAGATAATTTATAGTCATATTTAAAGGCACTATGAGTTGAATTCCAGAAAGCCAAGTCCCCACACGGCAAGGCAACTTCCTTCGAACCTTCAAAACAAAATGTTATTGATTTTAAAACACCAGTACTTTCTTCACGTGCAAAGTGCAAATATTCTTTTTTTTGTCGGATTTTTTCTGTAATAAAAGATCAACAACGCCATTTAAATCATCGTTGTTGCCACGAATTGTTCTTACAACATCACCTAACGCACTATTACAACTACTGACTTTTGAAAAACTATCGTTTTCATATATTGAAAGCTTTAGAATTATTCCACGTCCAGTTGATTGTATCCGTAGAAATGTTTTAATTGCTTTAAGTACTTCCTTATGAGCAAGAACACCATCTACTCAAGATAAATGTATTACCTCGTCATCTACCTCATCGTTAATGTGATTTGAATTAGTGCTGTTGATGCTATGTACGACACAAAACTTGTCCGTTAAAGAGTCACCATCACCACAAAAAGGTAACAGTTATTCTCTAATATTTTCCATAATCGAAGAAAATGGCGTATAAAATCGAAGTGAAACAGTTGTTTCACAAGCACTGCACTTCACCTTTTTCGATTTATTCAACTGAGCTCCTGTACCTTTTCCTTTCTCTGCAGTACCAAATTGTGAGCAACATGAAAACAAACGTCCATTACTATCTTTCTTTTTCCATGACCACTTCGTGCTTTTTACATGTCTCAAATATTACATTTCGCAAAGAATTCGAAAACATTTGGAAGAAAATGGAATAATAACATTCTCATTTAAGCACAATAGCTCGGTGGTGTGGGAGATTTTAGTGTAATTCAGAATTAGTTTGTCCATATCGCCAGTTGAAATCAGACCACCTTCGCAACAATTTTCCATTAATGAACCAATCTTTTTGACGTAATCATTTCCAGTATTACTTTTTGGAACATCAGACAATTCTGGATTCATTGTAATACGCTCGGAGAAGAACTGTGTTGAAGGTTTTACGAATATTCATCTCAACCGTGCACTATATTCATTTTAGAGACCATATTATATCTTTCTTAAACCCTTCTAAATTAATTTCGATTCACTCAAGTTTCTTGTTCTCAATTCTTACAGCTGTTTTCACTTTTCTGATATAGTTATTTATACCTTAATACTGTACATCATAGAAACATATATCTTCCCCACAGAAATGGCTCCTCAACTAAGATCTATGATCCGTAGTACATTTTTACTGTGTTCATCTGTCCCAATGGCCAATGTAAAACTGTTCTCTCCAGATTTCTCTTTTATTTAAAGCAATAAATACCTATTTAAGGGACCGTACTAGTTTACATTCTCAGTGCACATGAATATATGCTTAGGAGGAAACTGAAGAAAAACAAAGAAGGAGCGGCAGGAGGAAGCAGCTCGCATGAGGATGGTATGTAAATTGATTAGTTTCCTCACAAACATTTGTGTATAAAGACTGAATGGCAATCTAGAACTGTACAATATGAAAATATAGTTCACACAATGGGAGGAAATTTTCTGTATATTAAATTTGTCACTATGTATTTTCCAATTCTCTATCTCTGTAACTCAAGAGATAAGGACATTACAATGTTACATTGTTAACTTTTACATGTTCATATTCAATATTGAAATTAGTTTCAAAAGAATAGTCCTGAAATGCTGACTTATTTTAAATTTATAATTTCATATATATATATATATATTGTTGTGCACCAGTTACTTAATTCTACGGAAGTGGCGTTGGTTTTACCTGGCCACGTCTCTCTCCTCCTTTGTCGCATTCGTTCCCAGGTTAGAATAGAATATATATCAATCCAGTACCTCGAATTTACTTGTCATTGTCTCCATTCTCTACGACATTCAATCATCCCGAACAGTTCCCCAATTCTAGGCACAAATCGTATGCCGCTGTAATAATTTTGTCTTCAAAACGTTCTACTTCATCCCTCTATTTTAAATAAGGAAATATAAAATCCTCCTTTCGAAGGAAGACATTAATGAACATAAATTATTTCTAAAGTGTTTTCAAATTCCTAGAAAGTGTAATTTAGCGCCGATATAAGCTGTTATATCGGACCGGAATTTTGGGCTGATATACGTTAACCTGAGGGGGTTGACTTAAGGTGTATAGATATAAATATCCTAACGTTGTCGACAATTTAACAGTGTTTTAATGTAGATAAGTAAGTAAGGGCATCTCTTGTTAAATGCCGTTGAGTTTTCAAATTAATTAATTTATGATGTACAATGGGTTGCATACAGACCTGTGAAACAGGTAAACGAAAAGAGGAAAAAGGTGTATTTACGACCATAAAAAATAATAAGAACTTTCAAATTGCCCAAGTTCATTTTTGTTATGTGTATCTGTTTCAAAATATTAGCCAATCAGAGCATAGGATATGTATCGTACGGCCACAGTGCAACGTTGCAGCGGTGGAACGATGGAATTATTGTCGTCTATGCTGGACAGTACAAAGTGATGTGATGGATTGTATGCATTGTACGCAATGTGAATACACCGTGGTAATGGGAGTGAAATGAGAACATTTTTCTTGTACAAAAACATTCTGTTGGAAAAATCCACTTGTTGTTGTGTGAATGGGCCATGTCTCTGACATGGTAGTGTCAGCCCGGGAAAGAATAATATTCCGACTTTGACTGACATTGCCAAATCAGATAACCTCGCCTTGTGTTGCAAGTTTTCTGTAGGGATGTTATGCAAACAAAATCCGTACAGGACAGTATGTGACATGTCAAACGGGTGACATGGAAAACGTGTCGTATGTTCATTGGAAGGAGGGAATAAAGGAACACCGGAAGGGTATCATGTGGAATGAGATAAATAACGGGAATGAATCTCCCGCTAGAAAGAGAAGGCAGCGTCGGCTACAATTTGTAATCAGTGGTATGGGGTAAAGAAATAAGTCGCAGAGCCAGCGGGTTGAAGGCTATGGCTGCAAATCAACAATTCGGAGAAGAAACCGTGCAGGGGAACAAAAAAGATTAATGAATGAGGCCATACTTTTTCAACAAATACAAGAAAAAAGCCAGGGACGACAGGAAAATTTTCTTCACGACGTAATTAAGAGTATTTGTTTTAATTCGGATAATGATGAACCGGAATCGGACGAAGGTGTCGTCTTTGCTAGTGTAATAAGTGTGGGGAATAGACGACGGGGTAGACTTTTATTTTGTATCAAGAACTGTGTTCTAAATCTACATTCGTGGACATGTTCTATATCTCAAAGGGATCATATCTGAACGAGATCTCCTTTGCTATCGTGCGGAGGTATGGACATGTACTGTTGGGACGACAAGGAAAACGCCGGTACCAACAGAAACGAAAACATTGATTGTTCTCTCGTATTTTCGAACGGAAAATTACGAGATAACGAGGAAAGGTAGATATGAATTTTCGACTAAAGAAGTTCAAGAACTAGTTGGTGAATTCAGCGAATTTATTGGCGAACGATACATAATGGCCTTCTTCAAAAGAAGTCCATTACAAGTAGAACGGATAGAAATTGAAATAAAATTCAAAGAAAACCGGTTTCGTGGTTGCACGGGATTTATGGAAAGTGTCATCATACGGTCGAGGAAAATATTACATACACATAATACGGATTTACACAGCGGTGAAATCGACAAGGATAACAGCTATGATGTAGAAGTGTGGATGGACATTGACAAATTCTGCTAGGCATGATCAAGAATGGAAATAACTAAATCTGGTGAAGGAAACGGACTCAGTCATTCACTTGGTTTGAAAGATGTATTCAGTGGAACAGTTTGTTTAAATCATAAAACAGGGTACGTGATGACGCCGTCCCGTAGAAAACGGCATTTACTCTACTTCTACGTGGATGGAAAGTATCCACAATGGCCTATATTTATAGAGTCTATGTATATTTATTCAACAGCAGAGGAAAGATGTTATGAAAATGTACTTTCATCTATCCGAAAAAACGTTGATATCTTTTTCTACACGTTGCGCAGGCGGTATAAAATTCTAGGTATACCTAATCTTTCTAGTAATGGCGGTGGCACTGGGAATGTAGAGGAAGCTGTTGTTGTAATGCACGACTTAATGGTCCGCATACATGACATCAAAAGAAGAGGGGGATCGTCATCTGCATCTACATTCGAGGATTTGTTTCGAAAGGTGGAAAGAGGAAGAAATGAAAAGCGACTTGGAGTAAGGAAGGAAGCTTGTGATAGCACAAGATATATGGAAACTGGTAGTGGGGAGAGTGGTGGAGGACAAAATAGAAATGGACGGCTGGTTGACGAGTACCAACGGCAAAATCTTGAAAAAGAACTAAAAAGTCACATTTATGAGAAATATGTTGATGTGGGAACATTGAATAGAGCAATGTACCATGTCATGAAAATATGTTTTTGATGTAAGAGAAAAACGATATATTTCCTTGTAAAGCTAGTTATCACAACATTTGGTGATACTGGGATTGGAGAAGTGCATTTATCTACATGCGGTAGAATTAGGACTTAGATACGTTTTAATGGAATTAATGGGTTAGCTCAATTTACACCTATTTTTAAAATTCCCCACCATGTTCCGCCCCAACATGAGATGACACTCGCAGTACAGCGGCATTTTCTTGAGCAATTGCAGATCGCAGCACAACAGGAAGGAGGAGTTACAAACAGAAGTAGGACTTGTTCGAAGAATGGATGACAGAGCGGAAAGGGTGTTCCGATCTGTGACTAAAAGAAGAAATCGATGTACAGAAGAACTGAAGTTCATGGTGATGATAGTCCAACTGTTGCAATCTACTTTTCATGCGTTTCAAGCACGTGCGCATGGCAATGAAATGGAATTATTGGATCTTTCGACTAATGGAGGCTACGCGGGGAGGGTCCCGGGCTCTAAAACGTTCTACGAGGATTATCTCCATGAATAAAGTAATAAGTATATATAAATCAAATTTTCCCAGACTAAAGTTTTCAAAGAAGATTTTCAGTTAGATAGACGTTGTAGTTCCGTATGAAAGAGGATCTGCTCAGATATAGACATGACTTCTGGAGGAGAATAGTAAAGGGGATAGGTTTCAGATGCATCCCAAGGACTTAAAGTTATTGTCATGCTTGCGGATCCTCAGTTCTGGAAGGTCTACGGACAGTCTCGACGATGAAGTTTTTATTTCTGAGGAAACTGTCACAGTGTATTTTAGACAATTTTGCAAAGACGTTCTGGAATTGTTTGGGGAAGATTTTATTATAGATTTACAAGGGCTGGGGAACTCCTGTCTATTGAGGAAAAGTATTCAGAGATCGGGTTTCCGGGGTGTATAGAGGCGGTGGACTGCATGCACTATTCCTGGAATAACTGTCCTGGAATAGAAAAGGGACCATATCGGAACAGTCAGGTCTCTGAATTGGCTCCTTTACAGTGTAAAGGATTGTGCGACCACGATTTATTCTGTTGGTCGGGGTTCGCGTGGAGGCCAGGAGCCAACAACGATTCAAATTTGCTGGGCAGATCGCCTTTGTTCAATGGCATACTTTCTTAATAATTCTCCATCGCTGTCAGTGAGGGTTATATTATTGCAGACGGCGAACCTTCTCGTAAGTTACTCTACTTCCTTGGGGATTAAATATACTCAAGGAGGCCTATATTTGCCCTTCCTTTGGCAAACTCAACTAACAGTTTTGAAAAACATATTTGTTCCGACAAGAAGAAGTGAGAAAGGATGTTGAACGGTTTTTCAGCATCATGCAATCTCGTTTCGAGATAATTCGAAGGGAAAACATGCAGTGGGATCTACATGAAACTATCAGGATTTCTGATACCTGCGTCACGTTGCATAACATTCTAGTTTGTATGCAACACTATGATGCATCTAATTTGGATATGACAAGTTATTGTGACATTGATGCGATAATGAGGAAGGAATGGGAGCACATGCTGCAATCAGCCAAAGAAAAATTGAATTTATATTGAGCGAAACGCGTACCAAACGTTGATAGAGATAAAAGAAGAGGCAGAACGGTACATGTTACGTGATTTTCATTTTACAAATCATGATGAGCACTTCCGCCGTCAAAATAATTTGGTAAAATAATATTGCAGTCTCAATGGATGGATCTGACTGACAAGTAGTCATTCTCTTAGAATGAAGAGAGATGGGAGTTTAAAATGAAGGGACATTCCTTTTGACAAAGAGTAATTGTTGTTTACATTTTTTTAAAAAGTGTTGTTGTATATTTGGTTAGAATGGATGATCTTAATTGTTCATCTGTGCCCGTGCATGGCAATCTGAAAAAGAAAACCATCATGTTGTGTTGGTTTTGTTGTTGTGTTGCCTCTTTATATACAAAAAGATTATGTGTTGGTGTGTTTCTGTTTCTGTTGTGTTGCCTCTTTTTAGGTATATATAAAATGTTACGGGTGCGAATGGAGCGAGATATTTAGAGTCGGATTTGGCCTCCTTGAAAACAGTAGAAGATTAATCATTTACATCTGACGTGGATGCAGAGTGGAAGTCTCTATTTCAGCAGGTAAAGAAGGTACATAGATATTTCATCATTCGTAGAAACGTGTAAAAGTATACACAATCTCACGAACGTTATCAGTATTTTATTGTCTTTAAAATTATTAACAATCTTACGAACGTTATCAGTATTCTGCGGTACAACATCACCCACAGTTGAAGATACAGCGGCAGTGGTTGCAGCAGCAATTGATTTGGCCACAGCAATGGTAGCAGTAGTTTTAGTAGTTTATATAATACTACTGCAAGATTATTCATTGCATCTCCATCATTGTGCTCATCGATTGCACTTTTATATAGTTCCACAGCCTCCACACTATCACATTCCATCCCTTTCGCATCGCTTTCCAAGACAAGTCCTAGATTATTCATTGCCTCTACATCATTGTGCTCATCGATTGCACTATTATTCATTGAATCTACATCATTGTGCTTATCGAGCGCACGTGTATCTTGTTCCAACGATTTCGCAGCATCACTCTCCACCCCTTCCGCACCACTTCCAAATAAAACTGCAAGATTAACCATTGAATCTCCATGATCTTGTTCATAGATTGCACGTTAATACAGTTTCACAGCTTCAATGCAATCCCGTTCCACTCCTCCTGCACCACTTTCCAATACAACTGCAAGATTTTTCATTGGATCTGCATCTCTGTGTTCTTCAATTGCATGTCTATATAGTTCTACAGATTATGTATCATCACGTTTCACTCCTTTCGCACCAATTTCCAATAAAATTGCAAGACTAAAACTTGCTTTAGCTTGATTGTGTTCATTGAGTGCACGTTGACATAGTTTCCCGGCTTCTCTAGCATCACTTTCATCCTCTACTGCCCCAATTTCAAATAAAAGAGCAAGATTAACAATTGTATATCCATCATTGTGTTCATCGATTGAAATTTGATACAGTTTAACGGATTCTACACCATCACAATCTCACCCCTTCGGAACCACTTTCCATAACAATTGCAAGATTATTCATTTCTTTTATATATTTATGGTCATCGATTGCACTTCTATAGATTTTTACAGATTCCGTAGAATCAGTTTCCACCCCATCCGCACCACCACCCAATAAAACTGCAAGATTATTCATTGATTTTACATCATTGTGTTCATCGATTGCACTTTTAAAAAGTTTTACCGACTCCGTAGCTTCACGTTCCACCCCACCTGTACCAATTTTCAATAAAATTGCAACGTTTATCATTGCATTTTCGTAAGTGTGTTCATCTATTGCACGTCTATATAGTTTCACCGCTTCTATACCATCTCGTTCCAACCCTTCCGCACCCCTTTCCAATAAAATTGCAAGATTGTTTATTGCTTTTGCATGAATTTGTTCTTCTATTGCACGTTAATATCGTTTTATAGATTCTATATCATTACGCTCCACCCCTTCTACAATAAGTCCTCGTAATGTTGCAAGAGAAAGGTTTCCTGCTGTGTCATAATCTTTGATGCACTTTTTGAGCAGCTCCACCGCTTTAGTCATATTCTTCTCAGAGATTGGAACGATAAGATGCGCGTCTGTTGTTTTCCTAATCTGGTTTCCGATTTACCTTCGTTCTGTAATATCTTCTGTGATATCTTATATTGTTTTAGGTACCATTTTCTGTAAGTATATCAGCTAGAAGATGTTGACAAACGTATAGTGTGCTTTTGGTGACATTTGACAAAAATCTCACTTGATGCGTTGAATAGTAGAAACGTTTAGGTGTAACTAAACAGTTATTGTTACTTTGGAGTGGTTGGATTGGATTCGTAACAAGTTTTCTTTAAATTGCAACTTCGAGTACAATAACATGAGTAAATAAAGACATTCCATAAGACACTTGGGATCGCCGTTTGCATCGTGAAAGGACACAGTGCCAATGATTCTTGCAATTCCTTCAAATATTTCCCACGCTTCTGAAACGGCACCCAACTATAGTAATATCTTTGAATGTATCATGAATATGAGACATAAATGTTTTCGGTGGTTGATATTTGAAAAAATTTTGACCGTATGCTTCAATACGTGGTTCAATTGAAGTATTCAATTCTTCTTCTGATAAACCTTTATTTACATCTTTTCGTAGATAAATGGGTGACGAAGCAAAAAGACACAGGTGGAGGGAATGACGGAGAAGATTAAATGAGCGAAGTAAATAGGATAGTGTAGACTGGAAGTAGAAATATACATTAAACAGTTAATACATAATAATAGTATACATGAGGGATCATTAAGTGAATTTCGGTTGGTATAATTGTGATGGGAGAGCAACGATAATGATAGATGTAAATGATTTCAAACAACGGATGGTTAAAAATTTGTTATAGTGTGAGTGATAGCGATGACGATAGTGACTAGTGCTGGAACAGATCGTAGAGTGTTTCATGAGTTTGATGAACTGGTTCACGGTGATGAACGTCTGCCATTTTTGTTGGGGTGAAGGCGGATTGGAAATTAATTAATAAACAGCTGATAATTCGTGACATGTGAGGATGTTTTGGAAATTAATTAATAAACAGCTGGTAATTCGAGGCATGACAGCGTCATTGAAGGAATAACTGTGCTATTATTATATGATGATGATGAGGTGTTGGAAGTGACCGTTGAGATGTTGCAACGCATTGCGGTAGCAATGGTGGTTACAGTGACGATTTCTTCCATGATGACGTGTTGTTCTATATTATTTTCATTATCATCATCTTTCATTACACTCAATACCCACTCTTCATTTCATGTGATATCTTTTCACTATTCTCTTCTTGATTATCTATACCATTTTCCATTCCGTTTTTCACATTCTCCATCTTTGTATCACCATCTTTATCTATCACCGTAACACCATTACCAATAACTCATTCTTCGTTCTCAATAGGTATTAAAATATTTAGTAATATTTCTTCACCTGTTGCACTATCATCAGGTTTAACAATTGCATTTGTTGATGACAATATTAAATGACTTGGTCTTGAAAAACTGGTTGCTATTATTGTAGGTGTTAAATGTCTATCCTTTCTATGATTAACATGTACTGCATAAACTATATTTGCACTTCATTTAGTAATATTCCAAACTGTATCACATAATAAATGACTTGCACGGTATGGAGTGATAACAACATCACTACTTAAAGATTTGCCACTTTCATCAACATCTTTTACAATATCAATCAATGCAAAACTTTGTTGGTATTTTAATAAATTCAATCTAGAATCTTTATTCGTGGCAGTTCCTCTATAATTATCAAAAGTAGTATCAACGTCATTTAAGTAGAATAGGCTGAAAGGATGCTGTGCATCTGCTGATAAGAGACAGAACTGTTTTCGGTGGTGGATATTTGAAGACATTCTGACCGTATGATTCAATACGTGGTTCAATTGTATTCAATTCATCCGCTAATAAACCTTTCTTTAAATGTTTTCGTAGATAAGCAGTCAGACCTGCGACACCACCAATACCACATATCTAGTTGCGATCGTTATTATATAATGGCGATGTAGTAGTGGTTGATGATGGTGGGTGGTGTTTTTGTTCTGATTTTGTGACTGATATATCATCAGTTATTGTCTTTGTTGTTATTATATGATGATGATGGAGTAGTAGGTGATGATGGTGGGTGATGTTTTTGTTCTGATTTCGTAGCTGATATATCATCAATTACTGTTTTTTT
>JAULBU010053582.1:0-32164 GCA_032358235.1 Odonthalia washingtoniensis | reverse complement strand
AACATTGCTATCTCGTCAGCCATAACCCCAATTTCTGTTTTACCTGTTTTTTTCATTTTATATTTATAAATATTATGTCCTCTAATATTGGCAACTTTTTCAATATCAGTTTTCAGTAATGGGTCACTTGAAGCAAATGCCATAGCACCTGTTTTCATTAAATCATTTGTGCCTGCTTTTTGGTTGTTTTTTTGTGCAACGCCTGCATTATATTTTGACATTTGTTGGTCAAACTGATTTTGTAAACCGCCTTGAATATCACCACCTTGTAAACCAATTTGATAAAATGGATTAAAACTGGGTTGTTGTATTTGTTGCCCCGACCGTAACGACGCATATTCATTAATTGGCATTTGACGGCGTTGCATGGATTCTTGAAATTGTTGATTGCGTAATTGATTATCAAAACTTGCCATTTCTTGTTGTTGTGAAAATTTTTGTCTTTCATTCTCATTATTCACATTTACGCTTTGTAATACTTCATTATTGGCTTGTTGACGTGCGTTGTTTCTAAAATTGGCACTGTTCAAATTGGCATCATTGCTAAAGCGTGCCATATCAAAATCTTCTTGGTTGGCTTGTTGGCGTGCATTATTTCTGAAATTGGCACTGTTCAAATTGGCATCATTGCTAAAGCGTGCCAAGTCAAAATCTTCTTGGTTCGCTTGTTGACGTGCATTATTTCTGAAATTGGCATTATTCATAATTGCTGCATTAAATGAATCACGAATATTCATATCTTCACTATTGGCTTGTTGACGTGCTTGCATACCCAAACCAAACATACGGCTTTGTTCACCACTCCCTGCTAAGATTGCTTGCGTGCGTGCATCATTTTTTGCTTGATTTAATGCCTCAAATTCTGCATTCCAAGCGTCAGAACCAACGGTTATCCCTTGATTAGCAAGTTTCGTTCTCAGTGACTCTTCGTCTCTTGCGAATTGTTTATCAAATCTTTTATATGTTGCATCTTCGGTACGTTGTCGTTCAGCAGAAAAATCATTAATTCCGGGCAAGTTTGGATTATTTTTAAAATCGTAACCTGTTTGATTAATATCACTTATCATTTGTGGATTATTGCGTAAATCCACATTTGTTTTTTGGTTGGCATCACTTATCATTTGTGGATTATTGCGTAAATCCACATTTGTTTTTTGGTTGGCATCGCTTATCATTTTTGGTGATTTTGAAAAATCAACATTTTTAAAATTCCCAACAGTATCAGCACCATCATTAAATGCTTGAAGGCGTGGATCAAATTTTGCCCCCAATGTTTGCCCCACTCTGTCCATTTGAATATTATTAATATTCGCAGATTGAAAATCTTGTTTTTGTTGTAAATCCAGTATTTTTTGTTGTTGTGGTGATAAATTGACCTTTTGTGTTTGGTTCGGTAAATATTTTGCTGAATTGGCAAAAAAATCATTTTGATACGTTTTGTAATCATCAAAACTTTTTACCAAATTATACATTTCTTTTTGTTGCTGGTTTAAATTTTTTGTCGTTTTTAAATTTTTATATTTATTAAATTCAGTTGCCGACATTGTATTTTGACTCTCAGGCGTTTTAACCTGTGTCACCTGTCCAGTTTTTGGATCGATTTTTGTATATCCATTGGTTTCATAGCTTAAACTGCCATAGGGCGTAGATTGTCCAATGCGATTACCGTATAAATTAGACAAAGATGTCATAAAATTCATACCTAATTGTGCATTTGCCGAATCGTATGGATCAACTGGATCTGGTTGATTTATTTTTGTTCCGCCTTTGCCACCCATTTTTGCCACCATTTATTATTATTTAAATCATTGCGTGTTATTGACCACACATTCGCATCATGTCCATTTACCAAAACTTGCCTTGCAACCCCCTCATGGATTGCCCCTATTTTTTGAGCAAACATATTTGAATTTTTATTATCAATATCAATCAAAGCCCACAGGCGGTGAACCTTTAAAATGTTAAACGGATAATGAAAAAATTCAAAAATCATCTTTTTATTCATAATTTGGGGGTTTTTAATCACCAAAGAAAACGCTACTGAAATACATTGTTTGGTGTGATTATCATAACGCATATCGTGCCACGCAAAACCTGCCCCAAATGCCCCATTTTTTGAAAACCCAAGGCATTTTGTGTCATGTGGTAAATCGCACCCTAAATTATCCTGCATGATAATTTTGATTAAATTATGTGTATTTGGCAAAATCTGCATCATATACCGTCCGCAGCTTGATACTGAATATCGGTTGCTGACCACGAAAAATCAATAAAATTCCCATATATTTCCAAAGCAGGGGCAACATAAACCCCAAATCCCCCAGATAATACCCAATCATTTAATATTTGTTCACCAACAGACCACAACGCATTACCCCATAAACCCACACCCCATAATGCAACATTATTAAAAATATTTGTCATTTCATTGTTAATCACAGGCGTTTTAAAGTCTGTTGCAATTTCACAATAATATTTTGGTTTTTCTGTTAGTTTTGCAAAAATAAACGGCTTTAAATGCGTAATATATTTTTTTTCGGTTGAACCATAATTTGAATAGGCACAAATTGCTTTTGCCTTAATAACCTGTCCATTATCATTATTGCCATAATCAAACAGATAAATATTTTGCCCGTGACACGCATATATCATATCGCCTTGTATGGCTTGGGTAAAACAAGGCATACCGACATACCGACACCATGCCCCCGTTAACCCATTCATAACCAGTTGAATCGCAACATCATCATTATCTAATAAATTGACATATAATCTGTTTTTTTCAGGAATAAAAAAAATACTCGAACCTGTATTTGTGCCGTAACTTTTTATAAACTTAACAATCAATGGGTTTATTTTACGTGCAGGCGTTTTATAAAAAACATTGGCACTATCACTCACTAATGTTTGTACCGAAAAAACCCCTTGATTGGTGAAAATCAAGACATCACCATTAAAACTTGCAATGCATCTTTTACCAATTGGTTTTGCTAATTTATATACCCCAACACTTGACCATGTACTGCTTGATGTCGGGTCTGTGCCTTGATAAATGACAATTTCGCCTTCTGATGATAAAAACCCTAAATAATCATCAGAACCATTATTCACGTTACTCATTGAAAACGTAAAGATTTTTAATAATTTACCACCCTTTGAAAACAAAGAACCCAATTCAAAATCAGAAATTGCACCTTGTACAGATTGAACAGGCAAATAGCCTGCGGTAAATTTATCCCGAATAACCCATATTCTGGATTTATGCGTCACAATATCGGTAAAACTTATACCATCTTCGGCTTCACCAGTTTTAAGCCCTGTAATATCCGCATCACTCCAAGTGCTGCCATTAAACAGTTGCATTTTGTCAGTGCCATTAACAGCAACTAAAAACCGATTATCAGGCGTAGCAAAATTAATATATTGCCATTGACTATTTAACAAACCGCTTTTTATTTGCGTTTTTGTTACAGGAACATTTTTGTTGATGCGATAAATTTTACCATCATCACACGCACAAAATAATGTATCGACTGCCCCTTGATAGGCAAAAAGCGTCTTTATATCATCTGGAAAATCATTATAATATAATTCAAAACCCTTGCGGATTGTAATTGAACTTTCTGTTGGGTAAAAATTATCCAAAACCACAGCATCATTCGCAGGCATATTTTGTACAGGATCAATCGCATTTAAACCACCCATAGGAGCAGGCAAGCTTAATCTTTGTGCAACCCGTGGTTTTCTTTTTGATCTTGCTAACCCCACAATGCCCCCAATTATTGCCCAACTGTACGATTAAACACTTGTGTTATCTCAGGTGATGAATCACAAAAAATATTAACAGTGCCAGCCGCATTATTATCGCATTTCAAATAATGCATAAAATTTTCATAATCTTCTATGTCATCATCGGCGGCTAAACCATTTTTTAATTTCCATTTATAAATCAGCCCACGCAACATAATTTCATTATCAAGCAAAAAGAAATCAGTGTCCGCAACAGGTTTTTCATAAAAAGATGTTTTGTCGTAATTTGAAAATAATTGATTGGAAATATATTCAAATTTCAAAATATCCCCTGCTTGCGTAGGCACAGGATCAAACTCAATTTTATTATCCCGAATTAATCGAAACCGTTTATAAATTGTATTTTGCCCCCAAACAGAATTTTTATACAACGCCCATTTATCTGTCGATGCAGGGGACATTTTATAATAATTGGTTTTATCCCATGCGGTATCATTCACAAACCTGTCAAAATTTGACGGTAAATCATAAACCGCTTGATTTTCAACTGTTGTAATTTGAAAATCAAAAATTAAATCTCGAAAACCGCCCATTGGCAAAAGCATTTTTTTCAGATCCGATGCCAACATACGCATATAATGTTTCATTTGCACCGCAGAACGATTATCAGTACTAAACAGCGTTGGTAATTGGGGAAAACCCAAAACCTCAAACGCTTCATTGGCAATATTTAGTACTGTATCCACACTCATTTTTATTCATTATCCTGTAAATTCTGTTCTAGGGTCGATTTTTTTTTAAATTCTTTCTTAGATAACGGCGTGGTACTGGGGTGTTCTGCGTCTTGAATTTTTGCATTTTCAATCAGTTTATTACTGGCTTCGGTAATATCTTTCATTTGTTGTTGCAATAATTCAATTTGTTCTTTCATTGACGTATTATCGGCAATAACTTTGTTTATTTCTGAATTATCTTCTTGCATTTTTAAATATTTTATCGCTTTTTGCTTTAATTGATAAAACGCACTGATACCTTGTAAATCATCTTTTTGATAAAATGCCAGTTCCTCTACGGTTGAAATGCCATTTTTTTCAAGGGCAAAAATCAAACCATCATCTGGTTTTAACGCCCATATTTTAATTGGCAAGCCGTCTTTTTGCTCTTTGCCCTGTAAAAATTGCTGATAATGCCGAAAAAATCTGTCTGTATCAGAGGCAGTAACAATTTTATTTTCATCATCTAAAACACTCTCAAAAATCGCAGGACGTGCAACGATTGATTTCGGATTTGATGGATTGATGATTTCAATATAAATTTTTGTTTTATAAATATCTTTCCCTTGTGTTTCTGATTGATAGCGATCACGGACAGAATGTTCAAAAAACCTTGCTCTAAGCCCAGCATCAGCAGGATCATGATACGCATTTTGATTTTGGTTATACATAAAAAACCTTTTGACCTTTTTGTAAATTAATAAAAAAGACGCAAGCCCCCCTTAGGAGACTGCACCTGATTGAACCGCTGCTCTTGCAAGGGCAATGACAAATTCATTTGCCCCCAAAGCAATACCCCCAATAGAACCAATATTGCTGGCACTAGCAGAACGGGCATTGATTAATTGCGACCCTGCCACAACTGCATCATCTAAAACGCCATTACTTGACGTAAGATATAATGTTGAATTTGTTACCAAACTTGAATTGGGTGCTTTGGCAATTCCAGTGCCGACAATCTGAAACCAACTTAGTTTTGTTGTTGCTGTGTTACCTGTGAGCGACAGTGCAATCGGAAAACCTTTTACCGTATGCGTTGCCGCAACCGTCAAAGCCGTTGAACCTTCGTATGGATTATAAACCACGGATTCGTTGGCTTCTAAATTCGCAACGCCCTTCAGGGCAATAAACTGCCCATAACCTAAATATTCATGTTCGGCTTCGACAACCGAACCAACTTTGATACCATTTTCACCGCTATCAAAAATACTGTTCAAAGCGATTGTTTTACCGATGATATTATTGGTAATCTTCCAAAGTGCATGTATGGACATAAAAAACCTTTTTATTGAATAATTGAATAATTGATAAAAAAATTTACAGCATCATTATGCTGTAAACCATAAGCTACCTTGCGTCCGTGCTTTGGATAAAACCAAATTCCCAGTAAAGGCATAAATTTTGCCATAGGCATCTTGATTTTGAAACCGCATATTGCCTTCGGTGATTTCCTCAAGCATTTCTTTACCTAAATAATGAAATTCAAGACCCGTTGTATCCAAAAAATACATATGGTTTGCAGGACACGACCCACCAATACCGCCAGCATTGACCACAGGAATTTGTTTATACATCAACGACGTAAACCCAGCTTCACCAATTTTTGCATCAGAAATCCGTTGAATTGTCTGTAATGATTCCTCATACATTGTGTACATATTCAAGTCGGCAAAAATAACTTTTGTCACAGGTTTCCCTTGCAGGGTTAAACTGTTTGTCATTTTATTCATCATTTTTTGAATACTGGTTTTATCGGGATTGGCATTTAATTCGCCTGCAGCGTCAGCTTCGATGGCTTTATTCCGCCAAAACTCGTTCCCTGCGGTTGCACGATTAATACCACCCACTGTACCCAATGTTGGATCATCAGCCACAAACAACCGAAGCCCCTCAATCTCTTTGCCGCCATGCCCTGTACCGTCAGAAAACATTGATTTTTCAATCTGTGCATCAAATGTTTCAATAGCATTTTTTACCCGTGTTTTAAGCAAATTATAAATTGCTTCTGCACCATCATTCGCACGCTTTTCAAGTCCTGAATAAATCACGGCAATCGATGATTGTTTCCACGGAAAATCTGCAAATGTTAAAACGTTACTGGGGTTTAAATTCAGTGCATCATATCCTGAATAATACGCAAAAGACGCATTTTCGGCATAATTAATATTCACACGAATAGCCGAACCGCCATTTTTACGTTTAATGCTTTTGGATTTTTTTAAAAAATACAACAAAGCATTATTTTTGCTCATATTGTCCACTGGACCTTTAAGATAGTTATTAAGTGTTGATAATGTTAATTCATTAATCGCATCATCAAACGCTGAACCTTGCGGATTTGGCATAAAAAAACCTTTAATTTTATATGTTAATAACCAGCTTGTTGTAATTTTTTAATCATTGCTTCGTCAAATTCGTCTTCGTCTAACGGCTCGTTTGAAAAACCAAACCCAGAACCACTTTTTGGACTTAACGCATTTTGACGGGCTTTCATTACACGTTGCTGATTTATGTTTTGCTCGTTGGATTTTAATTTTTGTGCCTGTTGGGCAATAATTTTTTCCTGTGTCGCAGGATTTAAAAGAACAGCTTTTTGATATGCTTCTTTAAGATCTTCTACCAATCCAGATGTCAACAGATTGTGCATCTCGTGCATAACGTCATCGAAAAACGGATAATTCTCTTTGTCATTTTGAATTTGCGTTATTTCAGTGACAACTTCACTCTCAAGCTGTTTGTCATGTTCTAATTGACGCATTTTTTCTAAATTTGTCAACTCATTAATTTGTTGTTTTAATGCGTTAATTTCTGGATTATGAACCTGTGATTGTGCCTGTAATTGTAACTGTAATTGTTCTTGTGGTATGCCTTGTAAAAAACCAATTAAATCAACGCCGTGTTCTTGTGCCACGCCCAATAACATTTGTGCTTTTTGTTGTGGTGATCCAAAATGTAAAATCCTTGCAGGCTCAAGAAACGATGCAAGCGTATTAACCCCCCCTGTATCATCACCTAAATGACGCATTGCTTGCTCATAAGGTTTTAAAATATTTTGAATATTCGTTGCAAATTCAATGTGTGGATTCAGTTTATCATAAATATTTTTAATGCCTTGAATGGTATCATTTTCACGTTTAATAATTTGTTGTTGTGCCGTCAGTGGTAATTTTTTAAATAAATCATGTTGTTCTTTTGCCCATGATTTTGGCGGTTCAACCCCAACATCATTATTTTCTGTGTTATCTGTTAGTTTTTTTTCTGTGTTTTTATTATCGTTTTGTATCTGTGTATCATGCACATCAGGATTATCATTTATACCATCATCAGATTCGTCTGTGTCATGATTATCATCATCATTGTCATCTGAAAAATCAGGATCATTATCCAAATAATCTTTTAATTGATTACCAAGCTGATTATCAAAATTATCATTCATATCATTTATTTCTGGTGGCATAAATCCTCTGTTTCTGTTTGTTCGGGGAAAAATTCTTGTTCAATCATATCTAATTGTTCATAACTTAATTGACTTGGATCTATAATGCCAAGGTCTGCCATTGCATAAAGTATTGACGCTTCTAATCTTTTTTCGTCTAATTGATATTGTTTTTTATCAGGCAATTTCTCATTGCCGATAATTTCAAAACCTTGCTGTTTCAATGATTTATAATAAGCCGACTTACTCTCATATGTTTTACCGTCAGCGTGTGAAACAATATTTATATCATCTCGAATAACCGCAGGCATATAAATGCCCTTATCTGTTTTTTCAAAGTGGTTGACCATAGGTTGCCCTCCCGTCATCATTCAAACGTGTCATGGCACGGATATTTTCAACATCAATATCTGTCATGGCACGGATATTTTCAATATCAATACCTGTTTTTGATTTTAATTCTTGAATTTGCATATCAAAATTCATTTTCATCTTGGCAATCATGTTTTCATTTTGAAGTTCCATTTGTTTAATTTTTTCTTTAAACGCAGAATCAGCTTGTTGTTTTTGTTGTTCAGCTTGCTGTCTTTGTTGTTCAGCTTGCTGTTCAGGTGTTGGTTGGGGTTGATTTTGATTATTGCCTGCCGCCAACAAATTATCCATGGCATTGTTAATCTCTGTTTCAAGTTCTCTTGCTCCTCTAAATGACCGAATTGCAAATTTTAAAACCTGTGCCGTCAGTGGTAATAATTCTTTGGGTGCTTGCATTGCCTGTGACATCAAACTGCCAAAAACATTCACAAATTCCATACGTTCTGCTTTTTCAGCATCTTGATCAATGCGAACGGTTGAATCGGTTTCAATATCGACTTTGTAATTTAACGCATTGATATTTTTAACATTTTTAATAATCTGATTTAAAAAAACAAAATCTTTTTTTTCTTTGGCATCATTGATTTCTTTGACATTGACAAGATTATCAATCGTGTTTTGCCCCAAAACTTGCAATGCCATTTCAGTCATAATCACAATCGCATCTTTGATAAAATTTTGTACATCATCTTGCATATCAGATAATCGCAACGTGGCAAATTTTGCCTTAATGCCGTCACTGGTTGCCGTCACATTTGATTGCCCCTGTCCACGGATAATATCTGCAATTCCTGTGATTTCATAAATATCTGCTTTGATTTCTTTCATGGCTTGGGTAACAACCGTTAATTGATTCACGTAATTCGTTACATCAAACATTGCAAAAAGATTATTTAAACCGCCTTTTTCTAAAATCATTGGTAAATCTTTGATCGGAGTCATTTTGCCATTTTCAGCAGTTAATAAATTTGCTAATTCGCCGTGACTTTGGTCATAAACCCCTTTGATTTTTATTTGTTCAATCAGAATTTTTTGCCGTTGTGCCAATAATTCCAAAACTTCTGCTTGTAATTTATAAAATTCATAATCTGGTTTCGGAAATAATGAATTTTCAGGTAATGTTGCATAAAGTGGTTTCGGACACGGAAAAAATCCCGTTAAATTCACTGTATCAGAAACATTTTTTCGCATTAAAATTGCGTCACAATTTTGATCTAAAAAATAAACCATCTTTGTTTCTTTGCACCACACTTCGTAAACGCAGGCACAATTCCGTTTTTTTTCTTTATCATCTTTATCGTCATCAGTTTCATAAGGGTTATAATCTTCAGAAAATTTTAATGTTGCAATTATTTTTTTTGTTTCAATCGGATTATCAAAATGAAAAAAATTCTTTGCTTCTTGTTTTGTTAAATAAACTTTTCGCCAAACCCTGTTGACATCTGTCCATTCGCCAGCCAAAGAATGCCCAAAATCACGCACTCTTACAAAATCGCATTCAATGCCTTCAAAAAAATTATTCATATCGGCATTGGTAAAATACCGAAACCACACTGTGCCACGCCCATTCACCAACCGACCAAGTACTGCTTTTTTAATCGCATACAGCATATTTGACGTATCGGCATAATGATCCGCAACCTGTTCAGCAATTTGTGCCATTGTCCCAGAAATCACGTCAGAATGTGATAATCTCTTTGAAATATTGATTTTTGGCAATTTTGCAAACAAGGCAGGTTTCAATGTTTGAACATTCGACCAAAAAATCGCAAATTTACAATAATTATGAATTGAATTTTTGTTATTTTCCTCATTATTCCCAATCGCATATTTATCCCACATATCCGTACAGATGCTATGATATGTTTTTGCCTTTTGTTCGTAATGATTAATATCATCTTTTAACGATTTGATTAAAATCGCATCTTGACGTTTGATTTCTTTTTGCTTTTTGCTGTCAACATCATTATTTTCTGTATTGTCTGTATCGCTATATGTTTGATTTTCTGTATCAGTCATTGAATAATTTTCTCAATTTTTCTGTTTTGCTTTTCATAATAATATTTGATGCACTGTTAATATTTTTTTGTGGTGTCACATCGATAATATCCCCCTTAAAAATACGCCCTAACAAACAAAACGCATCAGAGGCATGCGAATTATGGTCATGAATTGGTTTTTCAGAAAAAATCTGATTTTTACTGGAAAACGCATATCGCCAACCCCTTAACCGCTCCACGCCCTCTACGCAATTATCCATATCAAACCACGCATTATTTAACGCCACACGCCCAGCATTGATTGAATTATTGGTTGTCGTGCTTGGCATAATTTTACCCTTTACGCCCATTTGTGCCAGTTGCTCAAACATTGACTTTCCTGCAGCCGCTTGTAATTTAAACGCCGCATCATGCGGAAAATAATGTGTTTCATATTTAAAAGAATTTTTTTTTGCTTTTGTCAAAAGCATTTTTACTAAATCTTTAGGTTCAGCAAAATTCTGTTCCCAATAATCTAAAATGCGGATTTCACCATTTAAAATCTGAAAAAACCAAACCGCCGTTGCATCAGACCAGCCCAAATCCCAAACCGTATGCACAACAGCAAGCGGTTCATGTAAAATCACGCCTTCCAGTAACCGCCCTTGACGTTCCGCCAGTTCAATTTGTTTGCCAAAAACCGCCCCTAAAACGGCAGCATTGAAATCACAAAAATATTCTTGTCGAATTAAACTATCTGCAATGCTTTCATCACCATAAAGAGCCACATAATTTTGTCTTGCTTGTTCAATTTGTTCATGGGTAAAAATTTTTGTGTCGTCATTGGTTAATTTTTGCACAAAACAATTTTTTTTATCTTTAAACGCATTAAACATGCGGTATGCGTGATTTTTGCCCCTTGGCGTTGTAATAAAATACGCATAACCATTATTCTCAAGAATCATCGGTTCCATAAACGCCCACGCCGCAGGATTCGCCAACGCCCACTCTGAAAACACTAAACCGCACGGTGCCGCCCCAACATGGGAATCGTAACTATCAGATCCCAAAATTGCCCAGTTTGAGCCATTAAAAAATTCCACGGACATATCTTTTTTATAATGCCGTGTAAAATCTTCTGGAAATGCCATTTTGACACGTTTTTGACCACTATGAGAATCCACCTGATCCCACAAAACTTTTCTTGCTTGTTCTTTTTCTGGTAACATATGCCAATATGTACCGACACGTTTTAACGCTTTTAAACAGGTTGCCCTTAATGCGAAATCATCTTTCCCTGATCGTCTGTGCCACACCAGAAAAATAAATTTAATGTCATCAAAAACAGCCGCATTAAACGCTTCTCTTTGATATTCCCTCGGTATCCAATCGCCCAAAGCTTTAATGATTTTGCTCATATAATTTTAAAACCTTTCCGAGGGCATTAAAATAAATGTTGACCCTTGATTGCTTGTTTTATCTTCAACGAAATCAGATGATTTCCATTTTTGCCGATTGCGTAAAATAAATTCTATTGCTTTGTAATTTGGCGGTAAAATCTCTTCGGTTTGTTTGGTTTCAACTGTTGGATTTCTTGTTTTGGCATCTGTATATTCTGTTTTTACTGTTGTTTTTCTAACAATGCCGCCTTTGGCAAGCAAAAACAAACTTTGAACAATATCGCAATCTGCTTTTTGCATTGAATCAAGAATTGCGTTTTTAAAACTTGGATATTTCTTTTCCCAATTTAACAATGTTTGCTTTGATATATCTAAAAAATCAGCAATCTTTTGTTTATCACCCAACAACAAACCAGCTTTATACGCAATATCATCATGGTATCGTTTGTTATATCTTACCCTGCGTCCTTGTGATTTATCCTGTGTGTCATCACTATCATTTTTTTCTGATGTAGATTTTGCCATAAAATATTTAAAAAAAATTATCTTTAAACCATCTAAAATGTTTTTTTATGCTTTAAGCAATTATTTTGCACTAATGAGCCAAAAACGCCAAAAAAACACCCATTTTTTCAGCCAAAAAATACCGTTTTTTTACTATCGAGAATATATGCTTATCGATAGTAATAATCTTTTAATATCAATCGCTTAACAAGCTTCCCATTATTCACGCATAAATATATATTTTTATACTTATTTTCATTATTTGTTTTTGCCTCTTTTTTAAGCATATTTTGAATATGGAATTTTACCAATTAAAACAATATCTTATGTCCTGTTTTAAAAATTGCATTTTTTTCAAAACCCCTCTAATAGCACCCAATAAATAAAACGCCAATTTTTAATTTTAAAAAATATATTTAAACTTTACTTATAATTTATAATTAAGCTATGAAATGCTTAAATCAAACACAAATATTGCCACAGTAAAAAGGATTTTGAATGATTTTTTTTTATTTATTTTATTGAGTGTAAAAAAAAGTGAAAAAAAACACAAAAATTTATGCCAAAACGCCGTTAATCGAATAATTCATTTTATCAATCGCACCAAAGGCAACCGATAATCTGTCTTGAAAATAATGATTATCCAGCATCGCTTGCACATTATGCACCGACCACCCAAAAATTGCTGCAATCTCTAAAACCGAACAGCCTGCTTTTGCCAAACGTGTCACCGCTGTTTTTCGCAAACCATGCGGACTGATATGTGTGATATTGAGGCGTTTTCTTAACCGCCCCCAAGCGTGGGTAAATTTATCTTCGTGCCACGGCGTATTGTCTGCTGAATTAAGCAAAAATTCAGTGGGGTTTGAATGCGTATCCAGCCACTGAATAACTGATTTTGACAGCGGAATAAGAACCTGTTTTTGTGTCTTTTTTTGTTTTATTACAAAAACATAGCGTTCGTGATGTTTTTGAATATCAGAAAATGTCAAAGCAATTAAATCACACCGCCGAAGCCCAGTTTCTAAGCTTAAAAAAATAAAATCTTGTAATGGCTTTGATGCGTGTTGCATGACAAACGCAACATCTGCTTCAGACCACACATTCATTTTTTGAGGTTTGTATTTAAGTTTCAAATTTAAAATATCTGTCATATCACGGCGTATAATGCCATTGCGATATGCCCATTTACAAAGCAATCTAAAAACATCTGAAATATGTTTTGCTTTTCTAGGCAAAGTTAAAAACAGTTCTGAAATAAATTTTTTAAATTCAAAAACCAATTCACGCTCACCCAATTTCAAAACATCACGATTACCGTACAAATCAATCACGATTTTCAAACACAAAGAATATTGTTTTTGCGTTCCCTGTGCCAATTTTAAAAATGCGTAATCAGATTTATATGTTGAAACCAAGTCTTTTATTTTCATGCCAAATCTTATTTTTAAATTGAAAAATAAGAATAACAAAACATTCTTAATAAAATCTTAAAAATTCCAATTTTACTTTAAAAATCCCCACAAAATCCCCACAAAATCCAAGGATTCCGATTCTAAAGGTCGGGGGTTCGAACCCCTCCGAGAACGCCAACTTACAGGGTTAATGCCCCATTAAGAATGGTAGCCAAAGCGTTAATACATTGCAAAAATGATTTATTGCAATATAATATTTTATTACATATTTTTATTACAAATAATAATCTTTTTTACAAAAATATTTAAAAAATACTGTTTTTTTACTTGCAAAGTTTTTTTTATATGCTAGATTTAAATCATCAAGGGGGTTGCTGGATATAAGGCAGAAATGCACGAATCAAGGCAGCTGATTTTTGTATTTTTTGATCGAGGTACAAAAAGGGGCTTAGTAAGCCCCTTTGATTTTATTTTAATTTCCTAGAAAGCAAATAATATGAAAAAATTAGTTTTAGCAATTTTTTGTCTATTTTTACAAATATCCCTTGCACAAGCAGGTAATTGTGATCACAGTTGGCAAACAGCAAGCGATGGCTCATCTTGTGGTGACAGATCAGCAGACAGCAGACCCGGCGGAAGATAATTATCTTAAAATAAAAAAAACGCCCCAGACAGCAATCCGAGGCGTTTTAACTTGTTTAGCAACAATACCAATTTACAAAAGAGTAAATGTTGTTCATTTAATTATTCAATTCAGCTTCAACTAGAAAGAAAAAATTAATGGCTTCTTATATCATCGTCTTTGCTTTTGAGCAAGGGGAAATTAAAAAACTATACCCCAATATACAAAAACAATTAACAGAAATACACACATTTGAAAAAATTGGAGGCGTTTTTACCCCAAGCGATTGTCGTTTTTTTTCTGATAATGTATGTATTTTATCAACTATTTTTACACTGCAACAAGTAAAAACGTCTTTAAATAATATTTTAAAAATAAACAATCAATCGGATAAATATTTTATTTTTAAAATGCAAGATATAAAAGATGGAATAGATGAAAATGCTATTTTTTCAAATAATGTACCAGAAAATTTTGTAAATTTTGTAAAAAAACAAAAAGGTAATGATCGTTATAATATAGCATGTAGCTGGACGGACGTAACCAGAGTAAAAAATGCAATAAAACCAACCCCTGCCAATAGTTACTGACAGGGGTTTAATCCTCTTGCAATCGTACGACTGCCGAGCATTCAGTGCAGATAATGCCCTTGGACAAAATCAGAAACGCAAATACCAATGGTATATGCAACGTATCAATGAACATCAATCATCAAAGCAACCCATAAATACCGCTACGCAATCGTTACAGGTTGCAACTGGACTATAGCATTTTCTTAAGCTAACGAAAATGGTTATTTTTTAAAATCCCCCCGCACGCCCCCCCAATCATAATGCATAAAAAAAATCTGTATGTTTAAAACATCTGTGGATAACACGCATAAAAACTTATCCACAGGCACACTGATTTTTATACAAAAAAATCATGCCACCATATCCCCATTCCACAGCCAAACAATCGTGACACATGGGTTATGGTTGTTGTTTATGAAAATCATTGTCATTCCATACAGGATTGGGCAACGCCCATATCCGTGATACGGAATCCAGCACAAAAGGGAAAATGGCATTTATGCCATTTTCACATTAAACCATAAAAAAGTAATGCGGTTTACATAACCGCATTTCCGATTCGTAAAATAAAGCGATTTTTTGCAAAAAAATCACATTTCCTTATTTTTATATTTATATAAAAGCTATCTAAAAGATATTGCTGTCCAGTACAGTGCACCTAGTCATCTTTGTTATACATCAATCGCTTAAGCCTGTATGTGTCAAAATTGCGTGTGGATAAAATCATTAAAAATCCTGTCTTTAAAAAATCTGCTTGCCAAAATGATTTTTTTTATTCTATTGTAATTTCATATTAACCGCCCAAGCGATTTTTAGTAAAAATCGCTTGGGGTTTCAACACAAGGGCATCGATCAATGCACACATCATTTCATTCACCATTTATTTACCCCCCTTTTATTCACGCAAATCACGAACACACCCATATTTGTTAATCTGTTTTTTCTCAGTGGGACAGTTCTTTGACTGCATTTATGCAGCAAAAGGCGAACGCCTTAATTATGGCAAACGCCTTGCGATATATCATAAAATCGATAATTTTATTCGGGAAAACAAATTTATCATACAGGGCAAAGATGACAAAACCCAAGCAGTTATCATTCATATCAAGCCTGCAGATTTAAACATCTTGTGGTATGTGATTGTTAAAATGATGGACGAAAACGGCTATTGTTGCACCAAAAGCCAAAGCCAAATTGCCACAGCATTAAACCTGTCTGAAAAATATGTCTGTAAACGCATTGGCGAATTAACCAAAGCAGGATTTATTTATAAAACCCAACGCTACAGAGCAAAATTATCACAAAATACTTATGATGATGGTGAAACAACTGTTAAATGTGTTAAAACGCTTCGGCATAAATTGGGGTATCATTTAACCCCTAATTTAAAAGATCGTATCTTTGATGCACTGAAAAAGAAAATCAATCAGTTACAAAGCATTGATTTAAAAGACCGTGTGAAAACGATTTTGTTTACAGCAACCAGTATCATAAGATATTTTTTCAATGGTAAAAAAACCATTGAAATAAATCCAGTCCACGAGGCAAAAATGAAAGCAAAACAAAGGGAAAACGCACAAAAACAAGATTTCATTGATGATTATAAACAAAAACAATATGCCAAGACCGCTGATAAACCAGATAATGAAAAATCGATGCTTGATAAAGCATTATCCGCAGGATTGGCATTATTCCGAAAAACCAACCCCCAACCCCAAACATAAAAACACATGAAAGGATTTTTATGAATTATTTACCCTCAAGAAAACCAATGTTAGATCTACATTTTATAAACAATCAAAATATTGTAATTTTTGTTAATAAATTACCCTATAAAATTTTAAAAACCTTTTTAAACAACCTTGAAAAATTATCTCAGAGCGACAATTTAAAGCCTGTTTTTTCTCGAAGATTTTTAAGTTTTATGTATTTTAAATTACAAAATATTATTGTGGATAAGCCTAAACATATTTGTGATGATTCAGAAATATCTTATATGATTCACTGTAATTTGACCGAACATTTAAAAGATCCATTTTTCACAAACAATAATTTACCCTATTTACCAGAAATTCTTTTTCATTTGATTAAAGAAACGCTTCCATTTTCGCAAAGAAACAAAATGTTCCTGCAGATGATGACACTGATGATTTTAGTAAAAAATCATGGTGATGATGCGTCATAAACCAATTTTAACAAACAAAGGGAAAAAACAATGTCAGAAATAACAATCAAAAAGGGGGATATTTGGTTGCATTCCGATATTCCCCTCAGTGGTGAACAAACCAAGCAAACCATTGCACACGGGCAGGAAGTTTTAAAAAAACAACCCCTTGACGAAAATACATTGCTTAAGGTCATGTATTATCAAACCGATGATACCACCCCCAAAAAAAACAAAGAAATGATGGCTTTGGTAAACATAAAAAACGCTTCTGATTTTGTAAATTGCCTTATGTCTGTTTTGCATACTTTGTATGTATCCAACCCAGAATTAACACAAAATGCGACTCAATATTTTTTTACCATCGAAGTACCCAAAATTTACCCACACACCATCACAGGAGAAACCAATGACACAAAAACCCATTGACGGAAAACTTGACCTTGATGAATTTTCACAATGGTTGACGCAATATTTACTATCTGAATTAAACGATACGATTGATGATTTTGTGGCAAATGTTTCTGATGCCATTGGTGAAAAAATCACCAAAATGACACAGCAAAAAACCCCACAAAATGCCCCACAAAATACCCTTGAAATCGACGTTAAAACCGCCTGATTTTGCGTTTTTGCCTATACTTTGCCTATGTGTTGTTAATCGACGATTAACACCACATTTTTAAGCGATTTACAGGCAAAAACTTATAATAAAACGCCCAAAAAAATTAATATTATACAGAATAAAATAATAGAAATTTTATGACAACACAGGTTAAAACAAGTATTGAAAAACTGGTAAATTTATACTGTAACAGCTATGCGTATCAGCAGTTAAAAGAAACCACAAAACGAGGGTATTTTTACTATCTGAATCTGTTCTGTTTGCACTTTGGAACGTGCGATATTTCTATGCTCGAGGAACGAGAAATTTATCGAGAAATTACCGATTTAATCGAACAAGTTGCATTAGATAAAAAACCAACCGCACGCTATTTTCAAGCCGTCATAAAAGTTTTAATCAAATGGGCGTATCGCAAAGGATATACCCAAATCAATCACGCCGAATTAGTCTGTGTAAAAATAGAACGCTCACGCAAAATTGATAATGTATGGAAAAATGAACAAATTGACCAAATTATGAAAATTGCATCGCCCGCATTCAAAGATTTAATATTTTTCTTATCAGAAACAGGGCTACGGCAATCAGACGCAATTCGGTTAAAAATTTCAGAACATCTAAAACGCCGTGAAGACGGTAATTTGTTTTTTTTCATACAGCAAAAAAAAATCAAAGGACAAAGCACAACAAAAGGAATGCTAACAATCGTTTTAACCGAAAAGCTGAAAAAATGGTTTTATAACCGCAAAACCGCCGAAAATGGTTTTCTGCTTAATTCCCCCAATGGTGAACCGTGGACACCAACAAAAATAAGCCGTACATGGTCGATTGTTAAAAAACGTGCAGGATTAATCGAGAGTCCAATTACATTACACGGCTTACGCAAAAACGCAGTTTTAAACCTTATGAATGCAGGCTGTTCACACGGACAGATTGCCGCACTGATTGGCTGGAGCTTACGGTCTGTGACCGACATCTTAGATAATCACTATTACGTTGACCGAACCGATGTTGCAGTCGAAGCCGTTAAAAAATTAAACCATTATAAAAAATCAAAACAAACAGAAACAATATAAAAAAGGATTTATTTATGCTTGCATCACTTTATTTTAAAGATATAGCACGCCCTGTAATATTCGGCGGAAAATATGAAATTTATGCTTGTTTTTATGAAGATAAAAAATTGATTTCTAACAGAAGTACTATGATAAGTAGTTTTAACGTAAGAGAAAACTATAAAAACTCGCCAATAATTCTGTGTGATGCCCTTGAGGGTTTTATCCATCATAAAGTAAATGAGATTATAACATTTGGTTTCTATAAACATGAACAAAAATTATATGAAATATCAAGTATGGATATTATCAAAGAATTTATCCGAACATTAAAACAACCACAAGAAGTTAAAATCATCACATATTCAATGAATAAGGTTTTAAAAGACTACAAATATCAGCCTTCTTTAAACAACAATCCTGATTATGATATTGCCCAAACACTAGCTTATTATCATTTTAATAAAAAATCAAAACAAACGGAGTTTACAGAATGAATGAGGGAAGCGATATAAAAAAATCAATCGGTTTGTTTTTTACTTCTGATGCGATTTTATCGGTTGCATGGTTTATTGATGATATTTGTAAAATGACAGAAGAAATCAATTTTGATAATCAAAAAAACGCCAACAACACGGATTTTATGTTGTTTCTTAAACGCATCAATCCGCAGGATATGTGTTTTTATGCGATTGCACCGTGGTTGAAAAAAAAAGAAACTTTTGCACATCTTTTAAAAATACAAACCCTAAAATTACAATTAAATAATGCGTGTGTTGAAATCCCCTTAATCAAAGCCCAAAAATATTTTGAAAAAAACACGCATCATCAATCTGCTAAATTTTTTAATGCCAAAGCGATTGCTTTTTATGGCTTGCATCATAAAAATCCTGATAATATTTTTACATGACATAAAAATGAACAAAAACCCTAAAATCGACAAGAAAATTGAAACAATGATTGAAAAAATGGTTTTGGATAATAAAACCTATACTGAAATTTATAACATTTTAAATTTTTTGACACTAACACCCCATCAATTCAAAATTTTCTGTAACCGCAGTATCCTTATTCGCAATGCTCAAAAAAAACGACAGCATGATAAAAAAGCAAAAATACAAAACATGATTGAACACAATATGCACATATCTGATATACAAAAAATGTCCCAAACGTCATTGGGTAACATTTACAGAATTGCCAACAATAATAATTTATGCCTGCCAACAAAAAAAACTATCAAAACCAATATGCTTATGGACACACCCCCCGATACCATAACCGCTAACAATACCCCACCAGTATATTCGCAAAATTACGCACCAGAATTTACCATTTTTTATTTAGACAAAGACAACAAACCCCAAATACCGCACCCAAAACAATGCAATTTTATTATGTCCAGCACTGATAAAATAGATTATTATTGCCATAATCACGCAGTGGAAATTTTAACAAAAAAAAATTATTGTATGGAATGTTATTTCAAAGCCCACACTGTACCAAACAGGCAAAAAGATTTTATTATAAAACATTACACCCCACACAAAAAAGGCGGACACAATGACGCATGATTTAAAACCAGAACCACAGCACCAACAAACCCTCGAGAGTATCAAACAAGATATGCAAAATTATATTGCCTTTAAAAAACAACAAGCAAACATTATAAAACAGCAACAATTTTTAAATTCACTGCCTTATAAGGATAATTAAACGATGAAAAAATATCTCAAAGATAAACGCAAAACCAAAAAATATTATTACTGGAACCGTGATTATCGTTTTGCCAAAAATGGTCAATGGAATTCACGTTATCTCTCAAAAAGTCATTACATTTTTGCAGTGTCAAAATATATAAGAACAATACAAATACAAGTTTTACCGCCAGATCCAATAATTGATTTATTTTATAATATTTTAAAAAATTTAAAACTAGACAAATTAACTTATAAAAATCCTAGTGATTTTCCTGCCGTTAAAAAAAAATTAAAAATACCAATTAATAATTTTGCTGTTTTAAGGAATAGTATAATTATAGATAAATTTGTTGAAACTGAAAATGTTTTTAAGAAAATAAAAAACTATAACCATGTTATACCTATATTATACGCATTTGAACAAATAAAACAAAGTCACTCAACAAAAACTAATCAACTGGTAGAATGTTTTGAACATATATTGAGAAAAATATATGATGAATTGACTTATAATAATAATAGCACTGATTTTTATATTAAATTTGATATTGATAAAAAAGAACACAATTCACACTATGTAATAACAGGGACACTTATTTATTATAATAAAGAGGATTGAGAAATAACCAAAAATGTTTAAATTTATTAAAAACAGAATAAAAGAAGTGTACGAGTGCAGAATGCGTGGACATAATTACATTATAATAGGGCAAAAAACATATTCAAATATGTTTGGACTTTTTAAAGTTAAAGTTAATGTTTTAGTGTGCCTTGATTGTGGGATAAGTAAGGAGGATAGTATATGATTGAACATTATAAAAAGCCTGCTTTTTTTAAAATAATATCATCAAGTTTGCTTTCAACAATATCATCATATACACCATAAAATTCAAGTTCTTGTTTTGTGGCAATAATGCGTTCTTTGGCAAATATTTTTAGTAAATCCGCTATGCGTTCTTTTTCGGATTGGGATAAATCTTTGCCTGATATTTGCCTTTGGGTGACATCTTCGGCTGTAACCGTCAAAAGTTGTTCAGATTTTTGTAATTTATCCATTAATGTTTGAACGGCATCAAAATCTTGTATTTTCATAAATTGCTACAATCAATTTTATTATATAATCATTTTAAACCCAATAACCGCACACAGCAATAATAAACTATATGCGGTTATCAAAATTAAAACTTCAGATAAAATCATTATCCAAAGTTCCCCTAAAAGTTTCCCTATAAAGGTCTGATTTATTGCCTTCAGCAGGATATTTATAAAATTCACCGCCACATAACAAAAATAATATGCCCATAAAACAAAGTTTAAAATCATAAAAAACAGATTTTAACCATTCATAAAATGCTTCAATCAAATTATGGCATAATAAAACGCAAAATAAGCCAACAGTGATAAAAAACGCAATCACGCTGACACAAAAAACCACAGGATAATAGGCTATTTTCTTTAAAGGCTTCATTTATATTACCAATCATTCCGTTTTGATAAGTTTTTTTCTTTTTCTAATTTATCTACGATTAACTGAGCATAGCCTACTATATCGACCCAATGGTCAATAAAATCAGCATTACCACAAACAATGCGTGCGATTTTAACACATATCATATCAATAGCTTCTTGTTGCGGTTTTGACAAAACGCCACCACGAACGGCACTTTTTAAGTCTTGCGAAACGCAAGCAACTTTAGAATAATCGCCATGCGTTTTTTCACGGACTTCTAGGAGTTCTTGGGTCATGCTTGCGAAGTTCCCTCAACGCCTCGTTTAATGCGATTTTCTTTCCGAATATCACACCATTCTTTGGCTTTGACTAAATGATTGATTGCCTCGGCTGTCTCTTCGCAGGGAAAACTATTTTGAAATGATTGTAAAATGTCTTTGATAATAACAATCACATCATCAATTTGCAATCCGTTTATGCCTACTTCTGATACTGGAGCAGATTGTAATATAATTTCAATATGATTTAAATTTACTTTATCAACAAATTCAGTGACCTCTTCTAATTTTAAAGGCTCGCCGTTTAAATGTAAAAAATGTTCTTCCATTTGGAAATTCTTTCTGTTTGATTAAAAAATGTTATCGTTAATTATTAAGCGAAAACCCAATCATCAGCTAAAACATCTGTTTGTGATGCAAGCCAAGGAACAACAGTATCTTGTACAGTTTTCATAGCGATATATGCTTGATACGGCACTAAATCATTGGGGAATATTCCTGCGATTGTATTTAAAGTATTTCTTGATGCAGGATATTTATTTTCAGGAACATAATATAAAAACATTCCTTTACCATTCCACCCAGTGCGACAAACTTTTAAACCTTTTTTCAAAGCCTCAATAGCCAATCCAAAACTCATTCCAGAAGTGGGTTTATATGCGTCTTCAAACTGTTTTTTAGGAGACCAAGAGATATAACCTTGGTATTGTTCAGTATTTTTACCGCCGTCAAGATATTCTACGAGGTATCCTTCGTCATCGCCATTTTCATCAGCGGGCAATGTCCAGCCTCTAAAATCATTATATTCTTGTCGGTTCATGGGTTTAGCATTAATAATTTTAGTGCCAATATATCTAATCAAATCTGTCATCATGTTTCCTTTTATTTAATAATTAAAAAATCATAAAAATCTTATTTTTCGATTTTTGCAACACGTTCTTCTAATTTTCGTAATCGTTCAAAAATTTCTTTTTCGTTGCTTGATATATATTCCAGTTTTTCAATGACAAAATCAATTTTCGTGGCAAAAACAATAAACTGATTATATGTTTGCCATGCAACGCCCAAAACGCCAAATAAAATAAAAGTTATTAACGACATTAAAATTTGACTGAAATTAACATTCATTGTTATGCACTCAAAAAGATATTTTTTTCATGTTGTCTGCGGTTGATTAATCCTTGGCTTTTTTTACCATCAACAAAAATCCATCTGTCAAATTCCAGTCCAGCACGATCAATATAAGATTTTTTCAATAATCTGTACATCGTGGAATCCATAAATGCCCCAACCCCAACATTATAAACAAATGATAAAATCGCAATTTTTTGATTATGTGTTAAATTCGGTGGCAAATGATTTTTAATTTTTATCCAATCATTTTTTAAATGATTTTTTATAAATTCAACTGCTTGGGTTTTGGTAATCAAATCACCCCATTGATTTTTTAATTCTGCATTGCGTTTTTTTATTTGGTGTATTTCTGGCACAGGTTTGGATAATTTTATAACCTCTGATCCATGCGTTTGATTATATAATTTATTGGGTTTTATCACTTCGCCATATCCGATTGTCAGTTCCAACGCAGGGCAATAATAAGGCGATGCCACAAACCCCTCAAATTTTTGAATATGGGGAATACACAAATCAAACACATCATCATCTGTCATCATTTAATCCTTTATCCTGTGCAAAATATCCTGTGCAAAGCGTACCAATCGGCAATAAAAACTGTCCGATTAATTCGAGGCGTGCATCGCCTGATTGCACAAAATACGCCCCCAAAGCCGATATAATGCCACAAATCGTGGTTTTCCATGACATTTTTTTGTTTGTATTATATGGCATAATTAAACCAACAATAAAGATTTTGTTAATATTTCATACATTAAATATGCAATTAATGCACCGCCCGTATTCGATGCAGGGTGGATTCCGTCACTTTCATATAGTGGGTTTATTGTTGACGTAAAAGAATAATCAGTAAATTGTTCACCAAAGAAAGGCTGTAAATTTACAAAAGCACATTTTTTATTTTTACACGCCGCCAAAGCAGAATTTGCATATTCTGATAAATTCGCAATATTATAATCACTTGTCACAGGGTCGCCTGTTTGCCAAACAGTTCTGTAATTTTGTGCAGGAGCAACAAACATAATGTCAATTTTCTTGGCGGTTTCAGCACCTTGAATTGTATCAATAAATGTTTCTATATTTGTTTGAAATTCTGATGGCAACACACCTGAATCTTTAACGGCATCATTACCACCAAACATACAAACAGCTAAATCAATATTTAACTCTGTTAAACCTGCCCTATATTCTGTGGCAGATATTGTCGAAAAATTATCAACCCTTGCCCCACTACAGCCCAATTTATTAACAATTAAACCATAATTCCCTGCAACAGCGGACGGGCTTAAATAAACACCGATTAAATTACACGTTCCAGAAACAACTTCAATTTCAATCTGAACAGCCCCTGAAAATGTTGTTGCAGGGGTCAAAGAAGCTGATACGCCACGTTCTGATTTTTTAAAAGTATTACTTCCTGATGAAAATGTTGAACTTGAACTCCACGCTCCGATTGTTGAAAAACCAGCACCTCTATTAATTCTAAACCGAATAGATGACGATGCAGTATGCCCAACAGCCATAAAATTCAGTGTCGATATAATCGGCGTATCAGCAGGCGTGACAATCGTTATTTTATCACCTACAGTCGATGATGTGCAATGTGATGCACTCATAGAAATAGATCCACCCGTTCGATATGAATCTGTCCAAGTTCCTGTGCGTGTCACCGTATATCCAGTTAAAACACAACCATCAATACCGCTATCAATACCATTGCGAGACGCAAAGCCAATAAAACCACCGCCCGAATTGCCAAATTCCGCTTGCATTAATTTTGTAAACGGCTCAATCCATCTGTCTGATGTTTGAACAAAAGACTGTCCAATGATTGCCATGCGTGAAAAAAAATCACGCCCTGCTTTACGCTGTCCAAGTGTTTTATTAAAACCTCTCAGATTTTCAATGCCGTAAATATATGAATTATTTAACTGTTTTGAATTTAACATTGGATAAAGCATTTTTAAATCCTATAATTCATATTGGCATAATATGGTAATATCGGTTGTGCCAGACGCATTTTGTATCACGGCACGAATTTGTGTATTTTTAAGCAAATGAAATTCGCATACCTGCGGTATTGTTATGGCATCACCACCCACAACCGTCACAAAATCAATTTGTGGTGTTTGACCATTAAAATCATTCGGTTTTGCTTGTATTAAAACAGTTGCCCCACCAAAAACCCCAGAAAAATACAGTGTTGCTTTGCCTGTTTCACCATTATACAAAACGGCGGTTTTGTTGCCGTCTGTGGTTTCATTTTCTGCTAAATATAATATGGGTTGTGACATCATCAATTCCTAAATATAAAATTCTATTTCGCCGTATATTTCACCGCTACTAGATATATTCCCTGACATATCCAATAAATTATCTTTTGTTATGTTGTCTGCTTCTAATAACCGAATATAATTTTGACCTTCTTGAATAAATCCGCCAAATATTTTTCCGGGGGATAATGATAAACTGTTATAATATGATGATGAAAAATTCGCTCTTGCCACTGGAAAAACCGCAGCAGGGGTAAACGCAAAACCGCCAATGCGTGCTTCGCCTGTGCCAGTAATATTTGACCACCCCAACCGAAAAATTGCTTTAAATAAATTATGCGTCACGGTATAATAGCCACTTTGAACCGTATAAGTCGTAACCCCTGCTTCGGTTGCCCCATATAAGGTTGGGGTAAAATTACCAGAAAAATAAACCGTTGGGTTTAAAACCCTAAAATCTGTACCATCATAAAAAATATGATAAATTGTATTATTTTGTAACTGCCCAGCAATCAGATTATTCCCTTGTGGGTTTTTCAGATTTTTCACGCCCAAGCCATTAATATTAATCGTTGGCGTTGCGTTTGTTGTTGTAAAATTGGTTTTAATAATAAATTCTTGCCCTGCCGCATACGCAGAAATAGCGGGTGTTAATGCTAAAATATACGCATTGCTTGAACCAGTGGTTGTGGCATAAATCGTACCATTATTCCGAAATTGTTTTAATGACAAATAATTTGTATCAACAATCGCATCAGCCACATTTGTATGCCGAAACCCCCCCATTGGCAAATGGGTACTGGGTGCATTTTGTCCATCACGGGTTAAAACATTTTGAAAACCTGTTTTAAAAGCATTCATCTGAATTTGTGCATCAGCACTTGATATCACGTCCCCTGCCTTGCCCGGCCAGTTCTCGTATAAATCAAAATTGCCATTGCCGTCATAACCTGCCATAAAAACCCTTTGAGTATCTGTCTTTCTTAACAGAAATATTTTTTTTCAAATTTTGCAAATATTTTTATTGTTTTTGTTTTTTTTCAGTGCTTGTATTTGTATTGGACATTCGGTTTAATATCACAGTGCCTTTATGAATATTGGGAATGTGTTTATAAAAAACTTTCTTTGCCCCTGTGGCATTTTTTGTTTCTTGCAGGGCTTTTAATACTTTTAAACTCTCGTCAAGATTTTGTGGATTAACAAAAAAATCATATAAATCAACGGCGTTATCTCGTGCCATTTTTTGCAATTTAATATCATTTTTCCATATTCTCGAAGTCTTTTCCAAAATACCCATAACCGCCCCAATTTTGTCACCATTTTTTGCAGAATTTAAAATATTCTTTATTGATGACACATCATCAAATGTCGATGATGCCTTTATTTTATTAAATGTATTCGACCCCTTGGATAAATTCTTTGTGGATTTTAAATTGCTTAATGCCTCCATGACAATATTCAAATTATTAAAATCATCTGTCGGTAACAAAGTTTTTATTTTATCTTTTACCCCTGTTTTGGCAAAACTATGATTATATAACGCATCAAAGTTATTTTCTAAATTTAAATTATCTTTGATTTTACCTAAATACGACACCACAATGTCTTTTTTAGTTTTATTGGGTAATATTTTACCTAAACGACTGATTTGCTGTTTTGATATATCAGAACTCATTAAATTGGGAACAATGCGATTTAATGTATCATCATTGATTTTTGCAATTTTATTCAGTTGCTTTTTATCAGGACGATAATTATTAATTGATGTCATTAAACTTTCTAAATTCTTAAAATTATCATTTGGTAATAAGGTTTTAAATTTATCCCGCATAGCATTTGTGGCAAATGATTTTTTATAAATCATATCAAACCCATCATCAATATTCACATCATTCATAATTTTACGCAAATATGATGATGCAATCTGATTTTTTGTTTGGGGGCTTACAATATTTGTTAAATTATAAAATTGTTGTGGCGTTGTACCATTGCCAATTAAATTAGGAATAATCGATCCTAAATTACCGTCACGACTGTTAATCACATAACCATATTTGTCTTGATTTCTTAATTTTTGAATATAATATTTAATTTTATAATAATCATCAGCTTGTTTCGTCAATGGGTCATTGCCAAGCACATAATTGATTTTATTGCGTGTATTGATATATTGTTTTGTGTTGCCGTCATTCGATAATCTGATTTTATCATCAAGCCGATTGCGAACCTCCAGTAACATTTCAATGCTGTCGTCTGGGGCATTTTTTGCCACAAAATCCTGTGCATTTTTACGCACATCATAAATCAAATCTTGCACCACCTTATCATCTTTTAATGATACCGATTCAGGTTTGATATAATTCTTAAAATTCTTGTTAAAATCATCAATCGGCAATTCGTCAAATGGTTTTTCATAATCATCACTTGAAATACGTCTAAATTTTACGCTGTCATCAAATACATTTTCATATCTGTTTGTATCAGGCTGTGCTTGGTCAAGTTGTTTTGGTAAATTATGTTTTTTATATAAATTATATTTATCAAAAGTTTTTTTTGCCAAATCAGCAGGATTTTTCGCAGTTTCTACTTGTTCTAAAAAGGCTAATCTTTCGGTTTCTCGAGGATCAAAATTTTGTTTCTTTTTTTCAACTAATGCTTTGACTAAATCATCTTTGGTAATATCGTCTGGATTTAACCCCATAAATTGCATTTTCAGCAATAAATCACGGCGTTTAGGCGTGTCCTTTATCATTTTTTGCCCCAAACCATTCGCCTCATCAGCCATGCGATCCAAGATTTCATAATAATCAATTCGCCCCATTGCATCAGTATTTTTTAAATTATACTGACTGGAAAATCCTTTGCCCACATCAGGAAACGAATCTAATCGACTGATACCATTATTATTAAATAACCCCACAGGGGCATTCTCTCCGGGTTTTATACCTATGTTATATAATTTTTCTGCTGCATCGCTACCAGGTTTAATGCCACCCATGCCAATAATAAAATCTGTTATCGGACGTTTTGCTTTAATGTCAATATTATTGCCTTGAATAATATCCATTGCATCATCGACATTATAATTATCAATGCTTAAATCTTTAACATCAGGTACATCATTCACATCAACAGATTTATCGACAACATAAAACGGATCTGTTCTTTTGGCTTTATCATAAAGCGGTTTTGCAGTTTTTATAATCTGATTATTTGTATTGGTAACAAAATCATCAATTTCAGTTTTTAACTGATTGCCAACAACCGCAATATCGGCATTTTCTGGCACAATCTCGTTCAGTTTATTTTGAATTGCCTCATAATTTTTCTGATTTTTTTTATCCACAATATTTTTGGCAATATTGCGAATATTCCCCCCCACTGTTTCCGTGGATACCTCTTCGGGAATGATTTTTTTAAACACATCATCAATATTTTTATCACGCAATTCATCATACGGATTAATAATATCGTTAATTTCTTCTTGGCTTCGCACCCCCACGGCTTCGTTCACAAATAAATTATCTGAAATATCATTCAGTTCAGGATTTAAACCAATATTGCGTGCTTTGTCTAAATTGCCCTGCATTTTATTGACATCATAATTTTTATGATAAATTTCAGCCAGTTTATTCGATAAAACACTGTTTTTTGCAATACGGCGTTTCATTTCTGGACTAATCGATTGTGCTTTTTTAACAACCGATTTTACAGTGGGACTAATGATTGATTTATACCCTGCTTGTACCCCTTTGCCAACTAAACCCAAACCTGCCCCAACCGCACCGCCCTCAAGGGCATAATTCTCTAAATCTTCTTGGCTATTGATTTTATCATTCACAACACCGCTTAAACTGTTACCAACCGCCCCATCAAGTGCCATACGCCCCATATATTGCACAGTTCGGTTTTTGGCAGGTGCTGTCACAAACTGTGCAACACGCCCTGCAAGCGGTACAGATTTAACCGCATTCAACCCCTTTGATATATAGGGCAGGGCTTTTAAAGCAACATTACTGCCTGCATTTGTTGGTACTTCTAAAACACCTGCTTCACCGACCATTTCCCCCACATAAGCAGCAGTGGAATCGCCATAGTTTTTTTGATAATCCTGTTCACGTTTTTTATCAAACGCTTGTCCACGTTTAACAAAATCGCCACCTGTGACAGCGTCAAGACCATATTGAATGCCCCTGTTTAATTTACCTGCAACATAATCAAAGGGTTTTTTAGCACCTTTATTGACACCAACCGCAAAATTACCTGCCCCTTTTAACGCAGACATCACATAACCGTCATCATCATCATTTGTGGTTTCAGGAACAGGATTATCAGAATTTTCATTGTTATTATCTGGTACTAATCCACGGCTGCGTGCTTCGTTTAACAAAACCTTTTTATCATCAGATAAAATTCCTCTTGATTCTGCCTCAAGCATCAATTCAATTTTAGACGGCATTTTTACCTCTTATTTATAAAGTTCTCTAAGTAAATCATCATTTGATAATGATTTTAAATTGTTATCGCTATTGGGAATTGATTTAAAATTTTTTCTTGGGGAAACAGGGGCAATTTCAGGTTCAATTTCACCATATACAGCTAAATCATCAATTTGTTTAAAGTTTTTTCTTGGTGTATAAATACCTTGTTCATAATTTGATTGATCTGTTTCATAATTTTTTCTTGTGGTTTCATATTCTCTTTTGGTGTCATTAATAATATTTTGTAAAGTTTCAGGTTGCATATCCAAAACAGAACCCGATATACGCTTGGCAAAATCCAATTCTTTTTCAGAATCATTCCCACCAAACATTTTAAGTTTTTGCCCAGCAATTTTATTCATTAATGTTTCATAAGTTTCGGTATTTTCTGCTTCTTCTTTATTACCCCATATTGGTGAGGCTCTATCCCACCATTGTTTAACGCCTGCCCCAAAACCTGTATTTAATTGTCCTTCTTTTAAAATTTTTTCTGCTTCGATAAGGCTTTGAATTGAGTTCTCAAATTCCTCTAAATTTTTTGCTTTTTCATTGAGGCGTTTTTGTGCAAATTTTCTTTCTTCAGTTGTTTTTGGACTTATAACCCTTTTGCCATATTGCAAACCATTGTTTGGCTTAACGGGTGTATTACCATATATATCACCCATTAAACCACCGCCATTTTTTATAATATCTTGATTATTTTGAGCAACATCATCTGAAACATTTTGTTGCACACTGTTATTTAATATTGTTTTAATTGGTACTTTTTTAATAACATGATCGCCTGTTACAGGGTCATAATAATCTGCATCAATAACCGTTGTATCTATACGGTTTTGTCTATTTTTATTATTTTCCTGTGCATTAAAATTTTGTGTATCTTCTCGATTAGCATCTTTAAAATTAAAATCTCTATTTTGTCTGTCAAAACCGTATGCTTGCGTATCTTCTCGATTAGCATCTTTAAAATTAAAATCTCTATTTTGTCTGTCAAAGCCGTATTGATGTCTGTCATTTTGTAAAATACGGTCATAGGCAAATTTATTATTTTGCATATAACGCTGATTCCCCAAACCTCTATCCTGTTTTTCAAGACCATATTCTTGTGCATCATCTTGTAAAACACGATTGTTGTTAAATTTATAATTTTCAAAAGATTTATTATATTCCAAAGGGCTTAAACCACCGCTTGAATATGCGTCTTTTTGTGTTGCTGTGAATTTTTTATTGTTGCTATCAATATTAAACGTCAATGGATTATATGGGTTTCCTTGATTATCATAACCACTTGCCAAAGCATTTTTTTGTGATTTTGTCAGCTCTTTGTTTTTAAGATAATTTTTAAACAAATTGTTGGTTATTTTGGGATCTGCTCCGTCCAGTGCCAATATATCCTGTGTTGGCAAATTCATCATTTTACCAAAAATTTGTGCTTTTTGTATGGCTTTTTGAGTTTTTATGTCCTGTAATTTTTTTTCTGTATCGTTTGATAACCAACTACCGATACCCACCTTTAAAATATCAGAAAAACCCTGTGTTTTTGAATTGGGTACAGCAATTCCAGAAATCATTTCTGTAGAACGTGGTTGCATGCCACTTTCCAAGATTTTTGCATAAATCTTGCGTTTTTGTGTCAGATTATCTTCTAAAGGCTGATAATTTAAAGTGCTATACATTTTTTATTTTATCCTTAAAAATATTTTGCTAATCCTGCACCTGCACCACTAAATGCCCCATTTTTCATCAGGCTTTGAAAATCTTGGTTCTGTTGTTTTTCATTCATACCCATTGCCAAACCACCAATAATGCCAGACAAACCACCCATCGCATTGGGGGCTTGTTGATTGCCCAACATACCCCCCAACATATCCGCCATTTTTTGCCGTTTTTTCATTTTCATGACTGTATCCATATTGGCATCATTGGCATCATTTTGATTTTCAAAATCCATTCTGTAATTTGAATTATTGGGTTGCATCGGTTGCATCGTTTGCATGGGTTGTTTTGCGTACATTTTGTATCCTTTATAAAAACATTGATATAAATTAATTAATTTTCAAAATCAACTGAAATATATTTACATTAAAATAAAAAATACAAACAACACTTACGATGAACTAAGAACAGTTTTGAATCTATTTGCCACTTCTCGTCATCGAATTTTAGTTTCTTTAAATTCTCGAG
>JAULBU010053571.1:0-12487 GCA_032358235.1 Odonthalia washingtoniensis | reverse complement strand
ACGGCGAGGTTGTCAACCACGCCGCACCAAACGCGGGCGCGAATATCACCGAAGCGGATAAAGAGCAAAATCGTACCGATAGTGGGAAGGGGGTTTTGTCTAGCTGTTGCAGTTGCCGTTTCGGAGCCTTTTCCATTAAGTTGTGCCATTAGGGTTGTAGCTTGTTGCAGTGAATCAAATTAGATCTGGCGCTGGTATCGATGACGGCTTGTACAGTTTTTTAGTGGGTTGGTGTCGTGCCAAAGGTGAGACCGTTCTTGTAATTGTCTTGCACGAAGATGGAATCCGAATCGATAACTGGTGCGAGAGAGTGATAGGGGGAAGTTCAGGGCACCGGGAATCGATTCGGTTGGGCCCGAGAAGAAATGGTCGGTTCGATTTTAGGAGCGGTGTTGGCAGGGTGGATGAGTACCAGGGACGACGGGTGCCCAAGTGGCTCCCATACATGTTTTCCGAAGACGGTAAAGGTTTGGACGTGGACGCTGGAGGGCGGGTGGTGGTCGGTGTTGAGAATGAGGTTTCTCACGCCGAAGCGGTTGGCATCGACTGTCATTCGATTGGCAAGAACGGAAATTACGATTCCGTTTTACAATGTAGGATCGTAACGAAGCCGTTTGGAGGTTGGGGCATTTGGATGTGACGTGTTCATCCCGCGTATAAAAAATCCAGCAATAAGGTCCTTTTTCCATCATGGTCGGGTCGGTCATGCGGTCTTGAGCCATGACTGTAGCAGATATATCCGATACGGAAGTAGCAAAATAGGATGTGATAGCAAAGCGGGGGTTGCTCGTGTGTGTGTTGGAAAATGCGAAGTTGAAACCGGATTCGGAATTGAGAGTGTGTGTGACATCAGCTTTGCCAGCGAGTGTGCGTGTCGTGCAATGGAGTGTACATTCACGCGCGGGTGTTTCGAACTGTAGGATCGCATGCTACTGTACAGGTGAGGGTGAATGCCTTCTAAAAAGATGGAAATTACCCTCTAGGGTGTGAAAACATTGCCGCATCGGAAAGCCTTAATTCCAGCGTAGATGCGTAGGTACTGGCAGTATCGTTTGGTTCATTACTGTATGTGGTAATATCTGATTCGGTGGCCGCAAGTATGTAGTCCGAGGCGTATGTGAGGAAGAGATAGTTGACCACTAAGAGTAGTTAAACAATGTGGAAGACCGATTGGATGGACCATGTGCTCCCGTTTCCAGGCGGAGTTGGAGATTGTCCTGGGCGAAGCCGCGAAGGAAGCTCGGGAATAGCCACATGGCAGCTCCTTCGTGAACGCACATGGAATCGCAAGCCGAACGGAACAGTTGTAGAAAGGCCAGGATACGGATAGGATCGGAGCCATCGAATTGGTGGATCTTCAACTGGCTGCCCAAGCAGCGGGTATGAGTATACGTTATGTTCTGCGCAACGTGGTAGTTGTACAAGGGTGAACGCAGGATGAGTTGGTAGGGAAGGTAGTCGAGGGAAGTTGCAAAGGTGGTGGCAACCGGATGGATGAACTCCATCTAGGAGATGTGGAGTTCTGTACCCGGGTAGGAGTAATGGTAATAGTTCGGCGGCTGGGCAGCAGGAACCAATGGGGATCGGCGACCAGGCGACTCAAAAGACCCGAGGGATGGTGTCTGTTGTTGAGTGTTTTGAGGTCGGATGGTCAGCATGGCCTGTGCGTCATCAGTGTATGGCTGCCGTGGTGAGTAATGATTCGCTGGTTCTGGGTATGTGGCGGGTTCGGCTGACTTGGGGTGGAGATTCCGTATTTCGGTAATAGCTAGCTCTCTGATAAAGCCAACGGTCATCGTCAAGACAATCGGTTTGTGAGAGATGGTATGGTAGAAGGCGTCTGCCATGTTAGTAGTAAATTCCGAATTGGTAATGAGTGATTTAGACAACAAGAAGAAGGCCGCGCGGAAGGATCGATTTTCATCGCGGATTTCATCGAGGTTGCTAGTTAGTTGTGCAATTGTTCCCTTCATTTGCGTGATATGCACGTTAATGGAGGAGTGTAATTGGGATTGGGTTTGCCGAGTGATCGAAACCGCCAATTTGTTGATTTGGATGGAGGTTTCGAGGCTGATAATGGCATCAATTTCCGAATGTCTGTAGATTGATTTATCGACCGGGGGATCCTTGTGTGCGCTCAGGCCGGTAGAAGGTCAGAATACAGGAAGTTCATATCGAGCATCGTCGGGGGTAGAAAATCAGAGGTATACTCCCGACGTCGAACGGAAAGGGCACCATGCACGGACGGTGCTGTTGATGTTCTCTAATTCGTTGCTTTATCTTGGTCGTGTAAAGACAAGCGTGTTAGGGCTGTGTGTGATTGATCTGCTGCGAACGGCATAATGAAGCAGGATCGGGAGATGTTGCAGGGTTCCGATTGAGTTGTCTCCGGATTCGGGGACGTGATACGAACAGGGCGCGTAGGTTGGATTCATCCGGTGTCGGTAGTATCAGGTCGAAAGCGGATGCGTAAATATCATCGAGTGATGAAGGTGAGTGATGCGCGCCTATATCCGTTATAGCGGTATGTGGTTGAGGTTGAATTCTGCCAGTTGGTGTAGCGATGGAAAAGACGGCTTCTGATAAACGGATAGGATCATATTCCGGCGAGGAACCGGCTGGCGTTGGTGGGGCATGTGGGGTGGTAGTTGGACTGTCGCGTTGCGGTGTCGGTGACGATGGAGCAGTGACAGTTCAAAAGACACGGTCCTCGTTGAATTGTGGCGTCGTGAGGGCGGCATTTATTGCGCGCCTATTGGGACCGACCGGAGATTGGGATGTGTTGGACATTGTTTATAAGCCGTTAACGGAGAGGCAACGTGAAGGGGACAGAGATCGGGGTTGATATTGTACATTTCGACCGAGATCGTCGGATGATGCGGTGCCGGGTGCTTCAGTATGTTGCTGGAAGACCAGTGAATAGTAGCGCGAAGCTGACTGAACAGAGAAATGGAAGGAAAGGTGTATTTTTATTGAGAGACGGATGTTTGTTGTAAGTCTTAGAAGTGTGTTCGTGTTTTCACTTGCCTGGTTGTGGATAGTGCGTCCGTCTATGCCCGGGGATGTCTATCAGAGACAGGGCATAGGAACGGTCGGACGGCGACTGTGGCATCGGGAGGTGTGGAGAGTACACGTGGTGAAGTGTACAGCCGTGATTTCATGGATGGAGTACGTGCTGCGTGATACGCTACAAAGCCACAATTGGTGAACAGGAAATTGCTTTGGTGAAAGGTGGGGGAAGAGGGGTCTTTTTCCTCGAAAAGGAGATAAACCAGGTAGAAAAGTACTGCAAGAACTTAACACGTTCAGGGTACGGACAAGATACCATGTTCAGGTTGGATTTGCGTGGGGAAAAGATAAAGAAAAGAAGGAAGAATAAAGCACTAAAAGAGTTCGGCCATACTTCTGAGCTTCAGTAATGCTCAGAAGGATGGCCAACAGCTTGGAACGCTGAAAAAGTCGCGGTTTGTAACGTGTTGGGGGCGATAAAGGGGAAGTGACGGATGAAGTGGCTAGGTTGTGGTTTCCACTTTCGCTCTTCATTTCACGTTACTCGCGTTCTTATAGTATTATTTCGGCTACTTGATAACTTGATAGTATTACTTGTCGTGGAGATACTGTTCTTTTATAGCCATCCTTTTTGTGCGACGTGTTTTATTCTTCTTTCTACGATGGCTGTTTTCCTCCCTCAAAAGAGGCATTGTGAGACGTTTACTAAAGCCACAATGGCGAACATTTTCTTGTAGGTGGAGGTAGGGTTATATGGGAAAACGGAAGACGGAAAAAGTCACGCAGGAGGTGTTAGGGCACAGAGGATAAAGAAGTGATTTGAGAAGGCGGAGGCAGCGCAGATGATAGAGACGATAATGGTGTGCTTTAAAGGATAGGAGGTAGTGCAAAGGAGTTTGACTCCATTTTTGTTTTCGTTTTCTTGCGTGTATATAGTCTCCTTGTTTCGGTTCTGACTTGGCATATTACTTGCCAGTTTTCTTGTCTTTTGTTTTTCGCTCGCCACGTGTTGCTTCTACGACTTCCTTGAAAGGGTCTTTTCGCTCCTCAAAATTTCTGTTCATGACCAGTGTGATGGACATGGCACGTTCATGATATCAAGTTACAAACTCACACTGCTATTTTTAAATAATATCTGATCAGCAACTTTGTGAAAATAGGTGAGCACCGATGTGAACCAGAAAATAAACGATTGAACAAAGTAAAGTTCACAACTCACTGTATTCAAGTTGACACCATTGTCGAATGAGTACAGTATACCCAAAAAGGCTTACTTGAAAAGTATGGCCATAATGACCGGTATCATATAGGCTCGTGCAACTGTCTACATACTAGGAGTTGAGTTGATTGGGACCTCGATTGGCTTTCTGATATTGGGCCTTCATTGTCTTTGGAAAGAGCAAGGCACGTGTACAGGATTAGGCGTGATATCACATGCTGGAAAATAAAGTAATAAAATGAAGAAAAAGAAAAAGAAGAAAGTAAAGGAATCCACTGAACCTCAAGCATAATGAGAGAGAGAAAAAAAGATTTTCACTCCCCCGTTGCTTGAGGTAGTGAAGGAGGTGGTGATGAGATAAAGAAAGGTTCTTCGGATATGTAAAAAAAGTGTGATCTGTAGAGCTGGAAGAGTTACACAGGGGCGCAATTTTGACGGTAAGAGTACTTTGGAGAAAATATTGTTGTTCTTTTTCCGCCGAATTTATTGATTATGAAGGGAAGTTCACATTTTACAAATGTTTTATTTTAATGTCAGATATGACATGCGGGCCTAAATCGGTTCACATATAACAACAATGTTACATTTAATTTAAAATATGACACATGGGCCGAATTTGAGATGTTCTTATGTTTCAATTGATGGCCCGAGGTGTCCATTTCCAGACTATAACAGTCAGATCGTGTACGTACAGTTTCAATTTTATTTCATTGGCTCACATGGAAGACGACGGTAGCGCACTATTCCTTTTACAGCGCGCTACTGTCGTATTAACGCCATTATGTCATCATTGAATTTTAAAAAATTCAATGATGACACAATGGCGTTTTGATCGCAATTTTGACAGTGCTTCAATGCAAATTATAGTATTGGAATAAAATTCTGCATATTGTTATATCTCAGCCACAAAGCGCTCTTCACGCTTATGTTGAAAAGGTGTGAGTCTAGCTCAAAATGCTTAAGAGAAAGCGAATAATTTCTGACATTTGTACAGTTGATAATTATTGATTTTCAGTGGAAATCTAAGACGGCATGCTCGTTTTTACCCATAAAAATTTAATTACATGCTGCTGTTTTGAGCTCAATTCGCACCTTTTCAGATGAGCGCTTTGTAGATGAGCTACAAAAATATTCAAAATTTCAATCCATTACTACAATTTGCATTAAACACTATCAAAATTGCGATCGAAATGCCATTGTGTCATCATTGAATTTAAGGAACAGTGTGCTACCGTCGTCTTCCATGTGAGCAAATGAAATCAGTTTGAAACTGTATGTACACGATCCGACTGTTACAGTTAGAAAGTGGACACCTCGGGCCATCAATTGAAACATAAGAACATCTAAAATTCGGCCCATGTGTCATATTTGAAATTAGAAGTAACATTGTTTTTATATGTGAACTGATTTAGGCCCACATGTCATATATGACATTAAAATAAAACATTATTGTCAAATGTGAACTTCTTTCTTGCTTGAGAATAAAGAATTAAATATAAAAATATTGCTGGTACATACTGCCTACAGTGAAACTGACTTACAGAGTAATTTGTACTCTGTACTTAAAGAAACGTGGACGACGTTTGTGCAGTTAGGTACTGTAGCGTAGTGGAGAAAATAACAGCTTAGGTAGTACTTGAATACCAGAAACAACTTCCGACTCACATGTGCTAAGCGACACAATAGGCTGTTTCAGTAAGGAGCTGCAGTTTAGCGAAATAAACGTTTTATTTATTGTGTGTTACTACGATAGTGAGATGGTTTTTGTTTCAATGTTTAGAATACTAATTTTGTCTTTATAGTAAAATGGCCATTTACATATTTCCAATTATGGAATCAACATAAATATCAATATATGAAAGCCACGTAATCCATACTAGATTTCATGTCATATCATCCCTTCTTCGATCAGACTTGGGCCAAAGTAAAGATTGGATGCAAAGAATGTCTCTAAATATTTCGAATTTATGTTGTCCTAGTGTTTTGTGAAGCCATCTGACTAATTTTTTCGAAATATATCTATATCATCTGTCAGTGTCTTCGGAAAAGAATGTAGACTTCCAAATGATGCAGGACCGAATGCATCGTAATAGAATACTTCAGAATTGGTGCCAAAATGGGGTTATCCGTACAGAAAATTCATACGGAACTAGATACTGTGCAGTTTGTGCGAAAAATCTGCATTTCATCAAAATATATGACCGTGTGGTCCAAAAAATGTGAAAATAATAATTATTTTTTCGAAAAAGAAGTGGAATGGAATCCCATAACACATTCAAGAAAATTCAAAACGTGAAAGGTTATTAAAATTTTCAAGCACCAAACATGTATACCATGTAATGTACGACTGCACACGAAGTGGTGTGTAAAATATTTTACTAATTTAAAAAATTTAATTAGCAAATTGCCACATGCTATGTCGCAATTTTCATGTTTTTAACTGCTCAGAAAAGTCTGTGTAAACCAATGCAACGTAGTAGAAAAAAGTGGATGATTAGAACCGAAAATTCTCATCGCAAAAACTCCGATACCAGCACTTGGATGATTAATACGTGAAAGTCAAATAGATAGAGAAATAGATCCGGCCTTGGAAGCAAGCATTTCCCTGGGATCTAAAGAATGGAACATGGAAACATATTTCCTGGTCCATTCCGACATTGGAAATTCCTTGCACCTTCTGAATATGATGTAGTCTTGGTTGATTGTTCCCTATAGTGCAGAAGGTAGTCTGGAATTGTTTGAACATGTGTATTACCGCGAATTTTCAGTCAGACATCCTTCGTCCTGTTTGAATTTATTGCATCTATAATATGGATGCAATAAATTCAAAGAGGGAAAAGGATGTTTGGATGATACCCAGTAGTTGTTAGAAATGTTTTTGCAGCCTCTAACACTGTTTCATCTGCTGTCAAGTCGGACTGTGTATTGAGTAGCTGTCGTGCATTTGTTTCCACTAGATACTGTTCAGACTCTTTAACATATTCCGTATCCACGTCACAACCAATGAAACGGCGATGATTTGGAACCATTACACATACCTTAGATGTTGACAAAGTCCCAAAGCAGAAATCCGTCACGAGATCTACAGGCTTAGAAAACTTGGTGGCTAAATCCATCATCCAAGAAATGTTTTTCTGCTCTGGTCTAAACATCGGTCTCAATACTCTTAGAACCTGTTTCTTTTTCGGAGCCCTGTATATAACCTCGAGATGGGGTAGAGGTGGCATATTGTTCATAAAATTTGTCCACCCTTGGTGATTACTATGGATCTCTCCAAAATTAATGTAATCAGATCTGTTGATGAATTCCATAGGATCCATTCCTATTTTTCAAAAGGGAATTGCTGTCTCCACCTCCGACGTATGTGAAGTCCTTCTTACTCTTGGGTCACAGTTGTACATCCCAGGTGCTTTAACGTACATAAAAGGTAGAATATGCACTGAGAACACCTTCGTGGGGGATGTACTAGAGACTGATTTCTTCATCTTCCTTGCTTCCCTCTTGTTTCCATCATCATCAGGATCATCGGAATTATTGTTGTCTTCATAACTGCCACTGGCATATTCGGACTCATTTATGTCGTCATTGTCATCATCATTGTCATCATCATCTTCTTCATCAATTTCTTTCCATGCAATCAAATATCTATACCAACGGTGAAATTGTAGAAAGATACAAAAAATATGTCCGTGGGAACCTGGCGCAATGACATCATTTCAATATTTCCATTGATTCTACACCAGCTGCTCCTAAGTCCAATGATTATGCAGCCTGAACTGTATTTAATGCTTCCAATATTTTATCTTCTTATTTGAACTGTTCACTAGTTTCAGTTGTCGATGACGTTCCAGTTATATTTGGGCCAGCCTGCGCAGACTTCATCTTCTTGCCGTGATGTGGGGGTAGATGTTGCATACTAGTTGTACGTCCTCTCATCCATGCAGTTGCAAATATCGTTGTTGGTTGCTGATGTCTTGGTATTCCCTTTTTGGGAGCTAGTTGTTGTAGCATATTTCCTTCCCTGTTGCGTTTGTGTAAAATCTTAATGATGGTCTTTTCCGTTCTTTTAATTTTCTCTATCTTCATGTTTCTTTTTACTACCATCACCATCTTTCGTCAGATCAATGAGAGGCGCTGTGTTTGAATGCCTTTCCAAAGAAAATAAATCGACAACGAAATAAGGCAGTGAATTTAAGTAGGTAGGGAGAGCTAAAGATTTGATACGGCCGGGATTATTTAACGCATCTGTAAATGTTGGATCATCAGGATTAACCGCATTGGTAGAACTTATGAGGTATTGAGAAAAAGGTTCCCAATTCCTCAATTATTCGTCACCCAGTTCACAGAACGTATCATTCAACGACATGTCAAATAGCGAGGAAAGAAATGAACCGGCAATATATCGCATGACATCCTATTCTTGTTCTGATATAGACGAAACAACTCGATCCACATTCTTAGACTGGAAGAGAGGAACTTGTCGTTCCGCAAGAATCTTTTCCGTTGATCATTCGGAACGAAACCATGTTTAAAACGGTCCTGCAGGATGGAATATTGCCCAAAAGCTACATCAAAGTAGATGTACGGACATATTGGTGACGAGAGGGATGGGAAACCACACTTTTTAAGTAGCAAAGTCCACGAGTTCATCGAGTTCTAAATACATACGACAATTCGGGCACCGATGGCTGGAATAGCCTTTACATGCTCTCTTTCATGGCTGTATGGGTGTTTAGTTGATGTCCAGGCAAAACATAAATCATGAAATGAAAGGATGCATTAAAATGTCGAAGGATTTGAGAGCATGCATTTAGCAACAGTTGAGTTCTTTTCGCCACCACCTTCCACTCCTGAACCACCAACGACCATTCGAAGGATACTTGAACCGTTTAGAAAGCGAGATAATATATTGCGGTGTTTCAACGCAATGTTGACACATTGCAGGATTCTTTGGTCTTTTTCTGCAAACGTACCAATTGGTAATGTAGCGCGTACTATGTGCCTCGTCTGTTGAGTCCTAGAACAAGCCAGGAAAGTGTTCTCATTTTCCGTAACTGTCTCAGATGAAGGTTGGCCTTCAACTTGTGAGTAGGGAACATTATTCCGCGTCATCTTTTCCGTAAGAATGACGAAAACTGTCTCTGGCCGTTCGGAACTAGAGTTGTGCAAGAACCACTTCTAGAACGGGACAACGTCGATGCATTTGAAAGAGAACTTCTGCTTGAATTCTGTTGATTCAAAGACCTCAAATAAAGATAGAAGAAGGTCTCAGTTGAGTTTGATTTACTTCATATTGTTTGGTACCACGATATTGTCGGTGCCTCAGGCTGTTGTCAAAAAATGGAATACATCTGTTGTTGAGACGGTTGATTATAATGGTTGAGAATTGTTGATGTTGATTGTCTTTTAGTCCACAGGTAGTGAAATGGAAACGGTCGCAGGGGATTTAAGAATTGAAATGTTGTCAGTTCCTGCTGAATATCATTGACTGGGGAACCAAACGTGTAGAATGATATGGATGATACGAATTTTAGAAGAATAATGGTGATGAACGATGTATGTGAAGTGAAAGGACGTTAGAAATCTTGGCAAGTTAACGAAAAAAGTATAGAGAAGAATCCATCCACATGGATGCGGTCAAATTATAAATAATTATCAGATAATTATTTGCAAAATTTTACCATCCACATGGACGGGTCTGAAATCAAATAATTATCCGGTAATTATTTGAATGAATAATTATCATGTTATTATTTGAAATGTGATCCCGTCCATGTGAATGGAAAATTTAGTAACGAGCCACAGTACAGTTTTCGATAGTCATAAAAATGGCTACTAAAGAATAGTATTGAGAAGTGAGAACGTAGGAATGAATGGAATATGTATTCCATTCCAATACTCATCATACTTCTCTTCAACGTCACCCAATCTTTGACAACAGTTCATATCATCCTTCGTACTTCAATTGAACAAACAATAGTTTCAATACCATCGTCCGTATTAAACCGATTAATTCAACACCAACACTTACTGCACGACCAATTCAGAGATTTGCTACTTCTATCAAAAGTTGCGGGAAAACATAGTCAATTTCCACAACTCTTCCGTACTCTCAACTAAAACTTTCAACACTGTCTCCATCAACATCAACAAATACATCAACAATGTCATCATCTGCATCTAAAATTCCATTAAGTGGAACATGCGAATTAAACCAGCATGCATTCATAGCCTATCAATCGTCAACAGATTGGAACCTGCGGGAAGAGGAAAGGGTTTTCTATGATGAAAAGAAGGATGTTATTAAGGGAGTGAATAAAGAGAAAGTACATATAGTTGATGTTGCTACCCTAAGTAACCATGGCGCAATCGAAAAAGATGGATTAGAAACCATTTTCCATGGTGGGCCTCTCCCCAACAATTACGATACAGAACACGCCATTATCACCAACTGCTACATTAGACCAGAAGAAAAAGGATTGGAATATACAATCCAAGACCTTCCTCACTGAGCGGCACCAAGGCTTTTAGGAGATGTTGTGCGTACCGGGTACTATCTTTGAGATTCGAGATGTGTGGACGGAACATTTTACAAGTTAACTTTGTCTCGAAAGTCAAGCACTCAATCTCTGGAAGGTGAAAATGACCCTGATGACAGTGGAACCGCCATTGAGGTACGCAGGTTCAACGTTGAGGAGTATGAAGAGGTGAATATATAATTGGCTCACTATATTCCAAGTAATAAAAGTGGAAACATCTCTTCGCAACATTGCTCCAACTCATCAAAACGAGCTTATGGAATTAATGAAGAAGAAAGAATTCAAGTCTGGGTAAACAACGCTCATTGTTACCAACAATTCGTCAAGAAACAGCGGTATTTCCCATCTAGATGAACTAGTGGGTGTGAAATATGGTAGAAGTGTTCTAAAATCGGGCTTCAAAATGGATTTGGTTGACGATCGGCATCGTGAAGCATGTCTTCGAGAACTGGCTGCGAGAGGAGGTGAAGAATATGAATGGACCTGGGAGCGTTTCCGTGTCTGCACACTACGTCTAACCGATGGAATTACCTGAAATAGTGGGAAGCTATCAACCATAGTTGCAACAACAACCATATAACCGTGCTTGTTCGAAGAGAGGCTAGTTTTGTCGACACTCTGAAATGCATGATCAACTACTTGAAAATTTTCGAATCACAATACAACGTTACTTTTGTTACAGTTCATATTTATGACATCGTTACAGATTTCATGAGAACTGTCCTCATTCTTGGAAGAAGTCGCACACATTATGAAAGTAATGTTCGTGTCGCGAAGTTTTTCTTGAAGGACGAGATTCTTCCTGCTGTAATTGAGAAGTTTGCATCTAGCCATAGATACGATACCGACAAGTATATTTTCCTCGCACACGTCGACGATGGAATATTAATGGCTGCTGACAACAAGTATATTCTGTATATGATAAAAGTAGCCAACCAGTTCGTTCGGAATCCAGAGAAACAGTCCGCATTCGACGCAAAGTCGTTTAACAACGCGTGTATCGTTCTTCCGGATGACATGGACTCAATATCCCAAGAATTACAGGAAGATTTACAAACGTTCGAAAAGTTAATGCAGACAGAAGTGGAACATCGAAAAGGGGAACATGTGGAAGTGGAGCGGTTTTTCATCACACAGATGTAACTATTTTAGTATACAATCAAAGATAAGATTGAAGAGCTGTTACTCAAAATGAAAATAGGATGAAGTCTGCGTTGGTTAAAGTACGAAAGCATATAAAACTCGTTAGAGTCAATTCACCAAAAGGGAAGAAAGCAGGTGAATTGGAAATGGAATAAACTCCCTTCCACCAGACCGTGAGGACAAAAGCAAACCAAAACGCACAAGGTAATCCGGTAGAAGAGGTACAGGTGGTAAGTGATGACGAAGAAGAAGATAATGGAGATGAATATGGATCAAAAGGTTCAAAGAAAAGACAGAAGAATGCTACTGGGGTGGAAGAAGGAAATAGTGGAAATGGGAAATCAAGTACATCTTTTCCACCACTTCCAAAGAAATGAAGGACCAGCCGAAAACGAAGGATGCGAAAATAAAAAAATTCCACCAAAGCAGGAAAGCCATCGATAAGCAATCATGGATCATTTGATGATGGCTTGACGAAATCTGCAGCAGTCGGTCATCCAACAAACATTTTCGGGGAACAGGTGAAATCAAAAGCGTTTATTGATGATGAAAGGCTTCCTGCTGGGTTAAGCTGTTC
>JAULBU010053560.1:0-12487 GCA_032358235.1 Odonthalia washingtoniensis | reverse complement strand
AGCCCCAATTTGGTCCAAATTAATAAAATTGTGTATATTTTGGCTGAACCCGATTAGCCATTCGGCACAATTTCGATCAGCGGTTACACAAATTAGAAAATCGAAGACGATATTATTACTTTTGAAGGGTTACAAAACTTACCAATTGGTGAATGACAAATTTCACTGTATTTCTTCATAAACTTTCTCTAAAACATTTTCGTTGTTTTGCAGGGATAGAAGCCACCGGTGATAATGCTCTTAAAAAGCACAGGTTTTAGTAAGTTTTTTAGTCACAAAATTTTAACGAGTTTTCCAAAATGTGTTTTGGATATATAAAATGATTTTAAATGCTCGAAAGAAAAGAGCAAGCATTTTGAATATTTTTTTCACATTTAAAACGCTTAAAACTAGCATTTTATTATTCTCGTATCAAAACATGGTTGGATTAATATATTTGCCGCAATTGTATATTTGGATTAGACGAGAAATGGATAATATTTTATTTTTGGAGAGGTTAGTAACCTCTTAAGTTACATTTAAAATACAGTAACTTGTTGAATTGTTGAGGTTGATTTTGCTCATGTACATGCAAAACATTTTACCTGCATTTTGTTTTTTTTGCTCTTCCCTCCAACATTTGTAACGATCCTCCCGCCTTGGCGAAAAAAGCAACAACAAATCGACCCTTCAATAAACTCTACTATAATACTATGCATGATGTTTGTCTCTGCTTTTTCCCTCCCTTTTACTTTGGATGTCAAACCAACTTCCCTCCTTTTCGATTTAAAACCAGGCACTAACCGCACAACAAACTATGAGGCAAACAGACTACTCTATGGTGAAGGTCCGTACCTCAATCAAACGAAAGAAAAGAATATTGCGAAATGCAATACTGATGAACATGAACGCTCAATTCGTAAACTCTGGACACAAAAGGCTTAAAAATAAAAGAAAGACTTGGAAAAACTCAAATTACGAAGACGAAATGTAAGGGGGTCTACTTTTAATCTGAATATGTTTTCCGACAAACAAAGTCTTACAGACTTTAGCTTTCCGAAAAAGGATGTGTATACAGTGTCGCGAATCATAAACTTTTCTGCTGGCAAAACAGATAGAAGCGAATACTTTTGTGATGAAATCACTGCGACGTGCATTGTAATGCGCCTCCTTTCTGTACCGTGCAGATGGAGGGACATTAAACTGACTTTTGACATAAGAGACTACGCCTTATCAGAAATACTATGGGAAGTAGTAGGGGTCTTTATTGATTCATATGGTCAAAAAGTTACTTCTTTACGATAAGACCTCCTAAACACACGCACATATGAATATGTAAAACATATTCACGATAACGGTGCACCTATGACAAATTACATAGGTTTCATAGATTGAACGAAAATTGCAATGACGAGGCCAGGTGGTCCTGCAAGTAACTAACGATCCTTTCTATAGCAGCCACAAGAGATTTCATTGTTCAATATATCAATGGCCTTATTATTTATTTATATGGTCCAGAAGTTGGCAGGCGACACGATTTAACGTTGTATCGAAAAATTAATCTAGATGACCAAATGCAGGAGGAATTACAAGTAGATGGAAATGACTATTAAATATTCGGGGACGCTGCATACGTGCTGTGTCCTTGGATGCAAGTAGCTTACCAACGAGGAGAAGCCAATCCAAAACGTAACATGTATAATGTTGCTATGAATGCGGTTCGGGTCTCTGTTTAGTGGCTATATAAAGAAATCAAACAGATGTGAGCCAAAAATGACTATAAAAGGATGTTAAAATTGTGGCAGGCACCTATTGCCATGATGTTTAAAGCTTCTGGTGTTTTGTGGAATATTAAGATTTTTTTGGGACACAGGTGTCAGACTCAAAACCCTTTCAATTACCCACCGCCATTTTCGGAAGGATATCTCAAAATCCTTTAGCACTTTTAAAATTACAAAAATTTCTTTGCTATGTCCGCAAAGGCAAGGCTATTCTGTTCTCTTTCTCCAATCCCGTCCTTTGTCACTTCCATGTTGAGCTGTAATCTCGAGCGATCCATTTGTAATCATTCCGAGTCCAACTGTAGGCGCCGTTCATTAAGAGACTCGAGGCGATTTGCTCGTTCAGACTCTAACCTGTCTCTTTTATCCTCCAACTCGGCTTTCGATTTTTCGAGAGCCAAGCGGTCATTTTCAAGTTTGTAACATTTTTCTTCACTAGCATGTTGGTATCGCATATGATTAGATAATTGTTCTGAATCAGAATCGTACAAGTCTTCAGTAGTATTTCTTTTGCGATTTGGCGTAATTTCTACTCGTTCATTGCTAGATCCACCTCTCCTATTCATTACCATATTTCTCATGTCCTCCCCTCTGATCCGAAGTCGCTCATCAAGCCCAGTTTTCTCTTCCCTTTCTTCACGGAGTTTTTTATCTTGATCATCAAGAGCCAGAATTATAACATCAAGAAGCACTTTCATTTCCTCCCGCGTCTCGATGATATCACTGGCCGTTACATTTATTGATACAGCGATGCGATGACCGGAAAGAAGTTTCTTAAACCGATCATTAAGGCTCTTACAAGTTGGCCGCAAAGTAACAGAAGAAGAAACTGCTATGTTTCAGAGAAGTACATCGAGGGTATCCGAAAATTTTGTTTTAGCTCCCCCGTGTCCAGACAAATGAGAATCCGTAGCAATCACTAATTTTAAAAGCTGAAGGTCTAATGAGTTTGAGAAACGCATTCTGCTTTTCGATGCTTCAGGAACAATTTCTAGTCCCTCAGTTATTATCGTAGATCCTTCTTTTTCATTATCATCTACCACCAATGGTCACTCATTTGACAAAGTTGAAGTTCCTCCAATACTTGTATCGTTCAACATGGTTGATTCATTATGTAAAGTAGTAGAGGGTCCCTCAGTAAATAAAGAGTGTTCTGTCGATTCTTCTACACTGGCAGACGATGGTCCAACAGGCATGTCCATCTTCGCGGCCGCACCAACCAAACAGAAAATGTCCTCAAACACCGAAGGCTCTTCTCCATTTTGAGCCATTTCAAATGGCTATTCAAGTTGAATTGATGTTGTGATAATAATGCGGCTTCTGTCCGATTTGAAGGTTGAGTGTGGGTGGTTAAAAAAACTTTTTGTTTCGAACGATTTGTGCATGCCAACCTGCACGGATATTCATGAACAAAAAAGGGGGCGAGGAAAATTGAGTGAAACGAACAAACGATCGCAGCCTTCCTATTGGGCGAAGTGAAACCCTCATAAAAATGAAAAATTTCGAATTTTGTTCGTATAAATTGTGTTAGTGAATCGCGTGTCGTTATTTTCCAAACCTAACGATTTCTCGAAATAAAAACTCGCTAAATCTTGCATCGTCATCTACACGACCACCTTCCTCACTTGTGCTTTTACTGATTATTTAACGAATTCGTAACTCCAAAACTCTCTATTATGTTTTTTTTAAATTTTTTTAAGTACTATTACATTATTATTATTATTATTATTATGGATTGATTTCGCATCAGACCTGTATTGATATGTCAAATAATGCTTATCCAAGCTGTTTGTTGCTTGATGCTGTTTTTGTTGAAGAAGTCGAACGGTAGTTTCCCGTCATGTAATATTAGTTGAAGCGCATCACATAAGGGGCTATTTTCTTTTGTACCAGGATCAGAGAGGTTTTGGTTTCCTGGTATCCATATTATCTGATCAATGTTATTGCTTTCGAACTCATATCTAATCACATTTATGTCGGATCTGATTGATTTGTCGATGCTGTTGCGTTGGGTAAACGAATGGAATAGATATTTTGAATCGACAGCGATTATTAAGTTGATCGACGTATTTAGTATTGTAGATAATGAGTGAGCTAGGAATTTTTCTTCACCAATAGACTCACCTGCAGCTAAAATTTCTGCTGCACCGATTGACCATACAGGTCGTTTGGATTTGTGGGATGACCACGACAGTACATGGAAATCCGAGTTCATGCTGAATGTATCAAACAGAATTTCTGCAATGCAGCACAATTGGCCATTGTCGCACGATCGTCCTGTATCACTAAATAGCAGGATCGATGGAGAGCTGTCAGCTATTGGTTGATTGAATGAAAGTAATGTGCCTCCTTTTTTTAGTTGGCGAAGACCATTTGATTTTTTACCATTGTCTTGATTGTCGCTGTCGGGGCTAGTTGTTGAATTCGGCTGGAAAACTCAGCACAGCATATCGATGTGGTTTTTCCCAACCAACTAATGGAACTGTTTATAGATGCAAAGGCGTGCTTCTCTATACTGTTAATTGGCTCATCTGTTTATTGACGTCGATGAAGAGATAGTTGCTGTGCTTATAAAGAGTTGAGTTTTTCATCACCATTTATTTGAATTGGAAAATCTTCTTCTTGAGAGATGTTGATTCCAAAAAACCTTAAATTACCAGGGGAGTGGGATACAGTTCCAAGTTTGAACTTTTTGTTAATTTTACTGATGATTTCTTTTACGGTAGAGTGTTCGTCGGTTATTAGTATATCATCTACTATCTTTTGGAGCAGGTATATTATTATACCATTTGACTGTATATAAAAGAGTTGAGGTATCAACTTGACTTGAGTAAAACCAACATCAATTAATAGAGAATCATACATGACTTGCCATTTAGCATTGGCATTTATTAAGGCGTAGAAGGCAGACATTAGAAGCCATAGTAATTCACCATGATCTTTGGAATTTTTGTAAGGAATGACATAAACATCTCCTGTTGCTTTTCCGGTTTGAAAAAATGTGGTCTTGACATCTATTTTGGAAATATACCAAGAGTTGATAGTGGCGATAGATAGAAGAATACGCATTCCAACGGGGCTGCACATAGAACAGACGGAACGCATATCATCACGTGTCGAGTCTTCATTTCCATGAGGAGCGATGCGAGCCTTAAGTTTTAAGGTTTCGCCATCATTAGGATTTTTTTTGTAGATGACGTGTGAGTTGATAATATTGGATGCTTTTGGGATTTTGATGATTGGTATGCATTTTCCTGTTATCTTGAAGTCACTTTCTCCTATGTAGAAAGCAAGAGAATGTTGTGAAGATGGGAAGGCTTGGGCACGTTGCTTTAGAAACCTTTTGTTTCCAAAATGATCGAGCATCGACTGAATTACCGACTGAGCGTCGCTTGCGAGACTGGTTGCAGAAGACGCTGAAAGAACGTTGGTTGTATTATCATTATTATTATCTGATTATGAGTAACGCCATCGTTCATTGTTCATCTCAAGTTGCTCTTTGTCTCCATCGTTGTAGCTAGTATTCTGTTTACCATTTTCATTTGTTGATTCTACAGTTACGGGAAAGAATTCGTCTTGAAGGGACCAATACACTTCAATACGATCGCCGGCTACAGGTTTTACTTGTGGATCATCTGCTGAATAGCTCTTTTCATTTTTGTTAGTTGGTAATGACGTCTTCATTTTAATGGTACTGAATTCAATGTTGTAAGTATTTGGAGTTACATCTTTAGAAGCCAGTTCACTTAGAGTACCATGAATTTCATCTTCCAACTTGTTGTTTGCTTGTCTCATAATCTCGGCAAGGGAGTCTTGAGAAGGTCATGACGTACATCTTCAACTACAGCGCGCATCTTACGTCCATTACATGCAGAGAGAGTCACAGTAAATGTGTCTTTGTCGAAATCTAAAACTGTGCAGGCAGATAGGCAGCTTCCACGCTTCTTTTTCCAGTTTTGACATATACTTTGACAAGATCACCTGGGAGAACGTTGATGATTGTTGGCAATTTTGTTGACAACACCATGTTGAGCTTGCTTTTGACTTGAAGTTGTTGCTAGGATTCAATTAATTCAGGAGAGATTGGTGAGACAGTGGATGAGATGGGTATAATGTAGCCTTTGGCCATTTCGTAGGCTGATAGATTCTCTGATCCATATAAGTCATTCGAGCAGCGGACCGCTTGCTGTGCAAGTATAGACGTTGGCATGTTAGGGCTGGCGTTCTTGAGTCGAACAAATATGCTTCTGATAATGTTATTTTTGGACTCAAGAACATTCTTAGAGTGTCATCGTGGTAGAAGAGCTTTAAATGTTGATCCGGAAGTATTGACGAAACTTGTAAAAGTATCATTGTTAAAAGCATCGTCGATGATGATTAAGTCGAGGAACCAAAACTGGCTGAAACATATCGCTTCTAGGGATGATAAACATGCATGATGTAAAGCTGTGTTGGATACTACCAATGATTCTGAGAATCGAGTTGTTGCATCCATGATATGAAGCAGCGGTTGTCCGTCGAGATAGAAGTGATATACACATACAACGTCATTGAATTGTCTATTCAAGGATGAAAGCGATACATTTCAAGAGGGCTGATGTAAAGAGGCAGCTGTACAGTGTGTGGAGCTTGATACTGTATACTGAAGTTGATCTTCGATGGCTTCTGACCATAAGTTGTTTCGAGTTAGTAGAGTTTTTATATCTGAGTAGGCGGCATGTCCATATAAAACTTTGTGCACTCTATCTACGATTTTGCATATAGTAGCAAGAGGGTAACCGCTGGTTGTACTTGATAAAGCTGAGAGTGCATTTCGTTCAGATCGACATGCAAAGAGGGGCTAGAGTAGGTAGATGTGCATGTCGTATTCGACTATTGGAATATGAATGCGATCAGTACCATGTCCAGAGACAATCAATCCAGCGTTTTCAAGTTGCATGATGTTCGATCGGCTTGTTATGTTGCGGCCGAAGACCCATTGTGATGAGTCTTTCAGTATATGGTGGCGTATCTCAATAACAGTACCCTTCTTAGTTGTGAGCTGAATGACAGTGGAGCCTATAATCTGTCGAGCTTCACTAACATGATTCCCAGAGCCGTATTTCCAGAATGGGCATTCTATAAATTCACTTAGTATGGGATCTATTGAAGATGAATGTCGAAACAGCGCGTTGAGAGCGTGGTGTTCAGTTTGGCAAAGTGCACTGTATTTCGCTCCATTATCTATCATGGGACCAATGGTAGGTGCGTTGCTTTATTCTGTATGTATTTGATTGTTACTTACTGTAATTGCCATGTTCAAGGTTATGGGATGATTTGGTTCATTACTGGAACTGCTGTTGTTGTTGCGTAATCCGTTACTGGGCTGAGAGAGATTTATGTTAATGGTTTGAGATGAACGAATATCACTGCATGGTGTGTTTCTATCTAAGCTTTCATCTTCATTATGGCCATTATACCAGTGTCCAGTGTCCATACTTGCCACATATTGAGCATTGAGACCTTACCTTGAGCTCGTTCACTTGTTAGCGAGACATACGTTTACGTTGGTGGCGATGGTTGTCACTGTTTGATCTATTGTGAGTCAAAGTTCCGCTATTATTGCTGTGATTGGGGCGATTATCGTTGTAATTACACGAGCTATTGTAGTGGTTGGATACGGGATAAGCTGAATGGTAGCTGTTCTGATTGACTGGGTTAATTGATGGAATTGCATAGTGCTGAGAATCAGGTAGGCTGAAGGGCTTATCACATTGTCGAAGAACCGAGGCAATTGTCTCGTAGCTCACAGATTCGATAAATTCATCGGCTGACGACGTAACATCGAGTGAGTTGTTATTTGGTGAAGCTGCAGCTAGTATCGATTTTCGCTGAGAGCTGTTGACATCTGAGTTAGCAAGTAAGAGCAGAGCAGCAATAGCACCAGATAGTTCACCAGAAGATCCGAATACATTAAACTTGGACAATTGTGCACCAAACCGAGCTTCATATTCGCTGAAGAAGCGTTTGGTCTTTAGAAAGCTTCGGAGTTCTGTATCCACCAATGATACGACTGAAAATGAGTCGCGTTTTTAAATAGCATTTAGAATCAGATTTATACCGTCGGCAGTAGCAATCTTTTCAGATAGAACCGATGGACATGGCTGGTCACCATGTCCATCGGTCCATGGGATCGTCTTGATATCACAGGAGAACCGTGGTCTGGAGGGCAGTTTCTTGACTTCATCTGGGCCCAAAGATAATAAAAGTTGAATATAGAGTTGGGGGTTTAACATCGTGGAAGTGGTAGAGTGAAACGTAAATTCCTATGTTAAAGAATCGGTGAGCGATAGTAGCTTGTAGATAAAATCCACGATAGCCGATCGAGTAGAAATTCTATATGCGAGATAAGCGAAAGAATACATATCGTAGTATTTTGGAAGCGGGGTGGGAGAAACCAAAAAGCTGGTGACCTCTACTCCTTATTTTTATTAAGTATGAAAGTAATTCAAGATGGTTTCATTCATTAATCGCTTCAGAGTAAAAACAGTCAGCGGAACGAAACAGTGTGATGCAACGAAATGAAAGAGTAGGATGAAACGAAAGAGTGTGATGCAAGAGACTAAGATTTCACTTCGCGGTATGATAAGTTTTGATTCGGTGTTGAATTATTTTTTCCATGTTTATACTTAGAATGGATGACCTTTTCGTTTCGATGTTTTTCCTGATTATACATTTGTCATCTCACAATATTTGCTGTCTCGTATGATTATTATTTTATATGTGATTTCTTGTATAATCTTTTCGATTATATTGTACCTTGTTTTATTTGATTTGTAATTTTAATAGTAGATGTCAGAGCAGAGAGATTTTACGACTCGGACGAAGTTTATGCCCTTCTTTGGAATCCATGATTATCTAGGCATTGGATATGAATTATATTTGAGTCGCTATAATAACATCTCTATAAATGGCCTTTGATTGATACTTCTATGATGGAAATTACTCAAGCCATGATAAAACAAATATCTGATAGAAGTTATATCAGATATTTGTTTTATTATGGCTTGAGTACTTTCCTCATTGTGTTCATGATGTGTCTGAATACACTGTATTCAGCCAATGAGGGGATATGGCCTGCACTTATGGACCAATAGGAGGAAACCGCCGGCATACACGATTCGTACAATTCGCCTGCACTTTTGACTCCTCGAATAGCATACAGTGTCATACAAACGCTGAAATCGCAACACCTCACATTCCCGACACTTGGGTACCCCTCCAATGCCCCTAATGGGAATGAAAACAAGTTCCCCAATGTAACTGGACCGACATCCAAGGACCGTTACCATCATCACATAAATTACGAAAAGTGTGAGTGAAAGCAAATGCGGAACATCTGAAAGGGAAAGTGTCAGTGAAAGTAATGTCGTCACAGATGTGACAGCTGTAACTCACGTCACTGCACGACATGTAAGAAAACAATGTTTCGTTACTAAGTAAAGACCAAGTCTTTTCGTACAGTGACGTCTTTTACAGGTGTTACAATGTCATTTAGTCTCTCCCGCCATATTACCGTCGTCCGAGATGACGCCGTCCCTTTTTACACACCTGGTTTTTACAATGTAATTTAAGAAGTACGATTTTTAATTTTAACAAGTGTTTATCGAATAAAGGAAGAGATGAACGAATAAAAGAACAAAGTGATCAAGAAAGCACGGGCGTTACGATTCACCCTGGTCCAAAAACTGAAATCTATGAGGGATAAAGTTGAAAAGGAAACTATTAACGTGAATAGCGCTATTACCCTGACTGGAAAAGAGGGGAATCACGTGACAAAGTTCGAAGCTATTGTAGACGATTTATGGAATTCACAGAACAGTGGCGAATCCCAGTTTCCAGATGTAAATTGGACTAAATTGTACTGTATCACATGGAATAATGTGAAGAATATATCAGCTATGGAGATGAATCGAGTGAATGGACATATGCAGGTCTAACAGGAGCCCAATATGACGAAAATATAATGGTAGCTGCCCCTTACAGTCTTGTATGGGAAATAATGTATCCGTGTGTTCGACTCTGACTGGGTAGAAATCTATCGGAATGTGAAAAATTCAAAGTTCTGGTGCGATGAGTAGGACAAATGACGAAATAATGGAAGTAGACGTTAAAATGGATGATAGCAAAGAACCGGCAAATTGCGATTTGAGAGGGCCCTCGAATCCATGTGAAGAACATTTTTTGAATGGAATTGAAACTGTGTTTCATACAGCCCGTGTTATTCAAGAATTATGTAGAAGTGAGAAACGGGTGGGGGTTTGGACGGATGTTGTCGAATCTAGGCATCTGAGGGAGTACAGCCGTGTTGTGACTATTGAAACTACAGAACGGTTCATGGAGGCCATTACTAGGGTGGAAATGTTAGAAACTGAGATGGATGGTATGCAAATCACATGAATGATGCAGATGTAGAAGTGGGCGGGTATACAAGAGCATGAAAAATTGTATGAATAAATAATGGGACTGTCAGTTGTTAAACCGAGTATTGACATTGGGGGAATAATAGGAAAGGTGAGGGAAAATTCGAAACATTTGCGATGGATGCTGAGAGATGGAGGAAAGAGAATATTTGTATTGTCATTGAGGAATGACAGTAGTGATGCTAGGTGTGTAGAAGGATTTACGAGCAAGGAGACGAGAGCGAATCTGCTCTGAATGGAAAAGCAGAACAATCTTGTGTAGAAAGGATTATTACGATATTATATCGTAGGTATTTTGTGACATTACTTTTTCATTACGGGAGTATCAAGACAGATCGATGGAACTGTTGTGTAGGTTATTATTAAACCCCGCGAGAAAGTCCCAGAGGAAACGAACAGGGATCATTAGGCTTTAGCTATAAGTCTATCACGTGAAGAAGAAGTGTTTATAAATTTGATATCAGTTTTATCAATACGGCGGTTAACTATATCCACATCAAAAGATGTGCCATTCGCTGAAATATCATAACGTGCTGGTAATTTTATTTCAATTAAACCACCATCATATTTACTTTCATTAAAATGACGTAAGGAAGGATGATTTTCTATGGCATCACATGATGTACAATAATTAAGACTTTGTGCTGTATTATATGCACATGATTTCCGTTCATAGTCACATTTATTATCATCTGCTTTACAAGCATTAACACGTAAATATTTTAAATTAGCGGGTACTGTGTTTGAAAATCGACAAAGTATAGATGATGAACAATAACGAAATAAGTCAGTACAATAAATGTAACACATTCTTACCACTTCTACAAGGAATAATATCTGCATTACAATAATCTAAAACTCTACCATATGGTGGATGACTTTTCTTATTCCCACATCTCGCACGAGGCATTGATATTTTAATTGACTTCCATTCAAGATCAGCATCATTGAATGATAAAAATCCTATACATAATTAATTGCCTGTACGTGGTGATATAGCACAGAAATATTCATGTTGCTTTTAAACCTCGATCAAATTCAAATTGAATACTCTTCATCCATTCACTGTCGTTGTTGTCAAGATGATGAGCAAAACAGGTAGTAGTAGAAGTAGTTAAGGTTGAGGTTGAGATTGATGAAATGAAGAAGTCATTTTATTTTGGTATGTACGATAGTGGTGGAGTGAGGGGTGAAAGACGGATAATTTTAAAGTAATTGTAGCATCCCAAGAATAATGCACCCACCGATTGTTGCAGCCAAAGAAGAAGACCTCCCCACCGATTGTTATGTCGGTCCCAGAGATAGAGCAGACTGTATTGCTTCATGACTTTCGGATAGATAAAGCAGACGGCATTGCTGCATCACCGGGACTGGTTAGTCCAGTCTGCTTTGGAGGTGATTTCGGTAAAACGACATCGAAGTTAACATTATATTCAGTAATTTCCTCAGAATTACTAACTGACTTCATACTAAAAAGTTGAATTCCGAGTGAAAAAAATCGACAAGTACAGAAATGACGACTGGTAGAGTCATAACGGTACCTATAATACCTTCAGTGGAAATGAATCTTAGATCTAACAAAACCAACATAATTATTGATGCCAATTATAAATATGACATAGTAGTTTGTTCATCTGTACTATTTGAATAAGAACCTGAATCTAATAATCCCATAGGGAAAGCAGATCTTGCTGAAGCGAACATACTTTGACAAGTAATCAGTAATAAAGATCCTGATAAACATAAATTTCTGATAAAGAACATAAATTAGCAGATCATATAGGGGAATGACGACCATATAATATTTGTTGATACATAACACAAGAAATTAAAGCATATACAGCAATTTTTTCATATATACCATGTAAAATAAGTTTTTAACCTAAGATAAATTCCACTGCTATGAATGATATTATTATGTTGAATAGTAACATTATGACTGCTACGAATGAAGTTATGTGATATTCATGTACAAAGAAATCGATTTGATATTTCATTTCAAATAATATACGAATTCCTTCTTCTATAAATGTCGAGATTAATAATACACGACATGTAAATGGTAGATATGGTCATATTTTCTTTTTGGCTTTACGAACTGCCGTTAGGTTTGAACGTAATATAGAGGAATATTCCACTGATTGGACATTACCGCTACTGGGGTTGGGTTGAGTTGAGTTGGATCATCATTACTATTATTATTATTATTATTATTATTATTATTATTATTATTATTATTATTATTATTATTATTATTATTATTAT
>JAULBU010053549.1:0-12488 GCA_032358235.1 Odonthalia washingtoniensis | reverse complement strand
AACAGGAATCACGGAAATCTAGCAAGCCGTCGTTATTGACGCTGGAAATGATGGGCGATGCGTACGCAGCGAGGGTGATAGGGTACCGCAAAGATAACGTGCAGCGAGCATTGTTATCGATGCGATTCGCAAAACAACTCACCACTGAAGGGTCTCGAGACTATGCGAGGCTTTGTGTTAAAATGGGACGGTTGGTGTTCGATCTCTGTAATACCTCGCTTTCTTCCTGCAACGCGGACGACGGCTCGGCCTTCCACGACCGCGGGAGCGCGCTGGATGATTCGAACAGGCGGGGCGTCTCGTCCGCGTTGGAGCTGGTTAATATCGGGCTTGAAGCGTACACCAGAAGGCCCGATTGGTGCGACCGGCCACGCGACGCCCGTGCGTACGTGTCCGGGTTTGTCTGCCGTGGGCTCATCTTCGATGCGCTATACCGCGAAAAAAGCACGGATGACTCGAAGACGGATCAGAAACTGAACAAGCGACTGTCCCAGTCTCAGACATGGGACAGCGACATTGACAAGTTGATGACTTGCTCGTCGTTGGTGCAGCAGCGACGCACTAGGTCGTACTCTATGTTCGACGACTGGTTCGAGAGTGATAAGGAGAAGGAGGAGGAGGAAAATGAACAGGACGCAAATGGCAAAGAAAGGAGAAGGAAGTACTTGGATGAATGTATAAAATGTTTGGAGCTGGCATTATCAGCAGGCACAGACATGATCTCATCATCTTCGTCACGGGTGACTCCGCCATCTTCACCTTTGCCATTCTCAGTACCATCGTCATCACCGCCTGCATCACCGTTACTGCCATCGTACGCGACGACGACGCACTCCTCGCCCGCCATGGCGGTGATAAGTCGATGCCGTGTGGCGGTGGAGGGCGTGGAGCGGGTACGTGTGGCGCTGTCGCTTGCCAGGGGATACTGCGCGATGCAGGATGAGTACGGCGGCGGCGATAATAGTTACCACGCGACCAAGAACGTGGACAAAGCCAAGAAAACTATCACATCTATCATGGAAATGGCGTCCGGGCTGCGCGTGTGCGCGGACGGGTCTGTCGGAGGGTTGCACTGCAACCCTAACCGAGACGGAGGCAAGCGGCGCACGGCAAAGGCCAATGAGGTTTACCTAGGCGTCGATTGCGGCGAGGTGGACCGGCTGCGCACCGAGCTGAAAATGATTCGCGACGTGGTGCTGAAGAGTGCGGCGGGCGCTGGTGGTGGTGTTGGGTCTTCTTCGCGATGTGTGATCTCGTAGGTGCTGAATGGGCTGCCATTAGTGTGGGTACACACGTGTATGCGTGTTTTTGTTTGACATTTATTAAGCGATGTTTTGGATGAAATCAATTTTTGAATGACAGTTTTTTGAATTGCCCGAGCAACAAAAAGAAGAAAGAAATGCAATGCAGCAAATTATACAAATATTATACAAATCCGTTAATTTGGAATACCGCTGACGACCATTAGTCCATTTGTCCGCCACACTCTGAACTAAACAAACGACAAACTTATCACGTTACCGCACTACGACTCCACTCCCGTCAACCGTTCGACAACATCAACAACAGCGCAAGGAGAGAGAAGAGTGCAGGTCGGAAACCCTAACCTTAACCTTTTTCTATATATATAATTGTCGTTTCCCGTTTCCCCTTTTCTCTCCCGCTCTCCCGCTCTCCCGCCGCCCACATTCCCGCTCCCATCCGCCCCCATCCCAACAATGGACACATGTATACACGCGCAGGAACATCATTTAATGCATATTGAACGCCTGCACCGCGCATCCTCCGCATCCTCCGCATCCTCGCCGTCAACCGCCATCATCCTGGAAACGGAAGGAGACATGTACTTTCATCGTCTGCTTGGTAACAGGAGTGATAACCTACATCGTTCACTTCAATCGTACGACAGTGCGCTTAATTTACTCATACGGGATGGACGGGCGACTGCAAGGGACAGGGACAGGGCTAGAGTATCGATCAAACTCGGGACGGCACTTCATCTTCACACACACCATGGCACGCACCACGCGGCCGCCGGAAGAATGACCACCACCACTGTCGAGTTGCGGAACGCTCTCTCATACATTGACAACGGCCTCGCAGAGTATACGCGCGTCCCCGCTTGGTGCGAGCACTCCGTACAGGACGCTAGTATCTACGTGTCTGCCTGGGCTGTACGTGGTTTGATCTATGAAGAACTTTACAGAGCGCTTGACGTCCTATGCGTACATGAAGAAGATGAAATTAGACGAACTGTTTACATAGATGAATGGATTCGTTCATTAAGATTTGTTCTCAACTCGTGTTGCGTCTTTTCCAATCGTGATGGCGATGGCGATGGTGATGGGGTCGATGGTGATGGTGATGGTGATGGCGATGGTGACGGTGATGGTGATACGAAATGTTCATTTTCTACTACTCCTTCCTCGGCGACTTTCTCACCGTCTACAACCTCTACCTCTACCTCTACCTCTACTTCAACGTCTACATGTACGGCAGCAACGTCCGGCTCGTACTCCTTCTCCAACTGTACGTACTCCGATGAAATGAACGACGACGATGATACCGTTCATATGAAAGGAACGTATGTACACGTACCGTGTAACACGACGGAAGCATCAATAATTCTAACGATACGTGGCACGGGATCAGAGCTACTACATCAAGAACAACATATAAAAGTGAAACCAACACAAAAAGCATATCCATACCCGAACAAAAAATTAGACACAACGTCAGATTATTTGAATGACACGGCGAGCGTGAACAAAGCATTGTCGTTATCACAATCGCATGATGGAGAACAAATGCTGGTGGGAGCGCTTGATAGATTGAAAGCTTCGGTATCACTCACGAGAGCGTACTGTTGCTCGGGCGAAGGCGATGACGAGAAGGCTAGATCGACTTTCAGAGGTATGGAAGATGCACTTGATGTTTTGCACGTGCTGGATGACGAAGGGTTGAGGTTAAGAAGGGTGGGCGCTTTCGTCGGTGAGGATAAATGGATGATTGCTGAGCGGTTACGCAGGGATATAAAGTCGTTGCATGAAATCATCAAAAGTCGATCATCTGTGAATCGCGCGAGCGGCGGTCTGAAATTCAAGCAAGGCCCGCAACAACATCAAGGAGGATGCGTCGTCTGTTGATGTTGTCGGTTGGTTGGCCAGTCCGCATTGGGGGGGGGGGGGCATTTTGTTTTGTTTGTTTTGATTTTCTTGTTTCTGTTTATTGTTTTTACACGTGTAGATAGTTTTTGGGTTTTCTGGCCCCCAAGTTCAGTTCCAGTTCAGTTCCAACTGTCGCTGATATATATATATTTGCTCATAAATCTCCGCATCCATCCATCCATCCATCTAGTGATCACCCGTCATCTACAATTTATGCGCGCCAAACAACTCATCTCATAACCCAAACCAATACCCTAGGCATGAGATTTTTCGACAGTTGCAGCTTTCTGCAATCGACAATCATCCGGCAATGCCAATCTATATTGCTGGCCGGTACTGATCCGGATGACAAGCCGTAACGGTTTTTCTCTTTTTCTCTTTCTTTTTCTCTTTCTTTTTCTTTCTTTTTCTCTTTCTTTTTCTCTATTTCTTTCTCTTTCTCCTTTTTTCTTTTTCTTTTGCTTTTCTTCTGCTGCTTACTGGGTCGCCAAACAGGAAAATCTGATTGGAAATGTAAACTTTCAAAGCTTTCTCTCATCAAAACAATAAATGTTTGGTTATTATTCAATATCAAAGCCAGTAGCAGTAAACACTAAACAGTAACTTATACTTATTCATTCATTGCTAATTCCTTTTCCTTCACTCACTTTTTTCATATTTTGAACGGCGCTATCTCTACTTGCTTTGCCTCTACTTTTTCTTTCTGGCCTTGCGTTGGTGGTTGTATGTATTACAAAATTATTATAAATATTCAAAAGTTTACCCAATCAAAAACATTCCAGCAAATCAGTCGAAACAGCTAACCGTTCCTAAACAAAAACACGTTACAGTTCAAGTCCACGTTAAATGTATGTACAAAATTGTCTCCAATTGTTTAACCAAACACCTTGAAAACAGGTAATCAAGTGTTCATCTAACATTGCTCCCACCCCCCCACCCCACATTCTGTATTGTTCTTGTCCATGTCCGTCTGTAAACTATCTTCCTATATATAGTGTTCAACGGCTAATGGAACGGAAGAAGCCGATGGAACTGAATTTCAGATCCATATATTCACTGTAATTGAAGATGGGTGTGAATCAAAATGCTACCAAGTAAGACAGCGTGGAAAAGAGGGAGGAATAATTGAAATGTGGTACTCTGATGCTGGAAATTAGGAGAGAAATAGATAGATGATACATAGAAAGACGGAGAACACCTGAAACGTGTGTTTACGAGAGGAAGAAAAAAAATTGAGAAGGGTTTTTTATGTAGTTCAGTCCAATAGCTGAAAAAGAAGATTCCGAAAGATCTTGCTTTGGAAATACAGCCAAACAGAGTTGAATCAAAGTCGTCTGAATAGAGGGGACCGTATGGTGAGACAAGGTATACAGTTACAACCCTCATTTTTCATCAATCGGTGAAGGTACAATGGAACATAACTGTGATATCCGTTATAATACAGATAAAATAGTTATTGGTGTCCATATCATACAAACATAGAGAGGAATGATATGCTACCGATGGCGGAATCAAATGAGGAGATACTGTTCGTTGAAGACGAGAATAGAAAAAAGGGAAAGAGTTGTAGTGCTTCCGCGTGCGTCCAATTAAAAGAAGAAGAAGAAGAAGAAATATGGATGGAATCACGGAGAAATCAGATAAAAAAAGTAGTTAGCAATGGAAGAAGCAGAAGGCATGAACATACATGGGAGACATAGACTTTAAAACTTGTCCAGATGGAAGATTGATTATGGTCTGTTGTTGCGAAGGAGTGTAAGGACAGTTACGGATTGAATATAAACAAATAATCAATAAGGTACAATGAGCTTCATTTAGCGCAGATTTTCAAACCTGTAATGAATGTCATGCGCGAGTAATCCGGATGAATCGGACCGGTAACGACCAGAAGGAATCATTAGCAAAGAAAAAGAAGGCATCGTTTCAAAACTGAAGGAGACGTGAGAAGAGACTCACCACGGAATTGGAGTAACGTTTGGGAATGGAGAAGCAGCCGTATACTTGACTGGTATTCAAAAATTCGGTGAGGTTAATGGAAATGGAGGTGTTAAAATCGGAAGGACAAGGGAATTATCTTTCTAGAGTGATATAGGTGGTATTATAAGAACAAACTAAACCATGTGGAACCATACTGATGAGAATGACATTGGGAGAGGGATAAGGAATCAAATAGGCATGGAGGCATGACACCAATAAGAAGTGCAGTTTGAAGAGGTGGAGACAATGATAATGAAACGAGCTGAAAACATTGTTCCCCCGATCTAAACGTATTTAGTCCGGGCCGTTGATAGCAGAGGAAGATGTTTTTACACCTTCACCAGCCAAAGTGAGAAGGGTTTGAAGATATATAACTGTATGGATCAGAGGTGAGCTATGATATTAGACGGCCTGGAATGAAGTCTGTTAAGAAAAGGGGGAGTGAAATACCGATAGGAGGTAAATGCGGAAGGTGACATGGATAGGATACGTTAGTAATGCCAATACCGAAATACTGAAAGAACTCATGACAGAGCTCACTAAGCTTAGGGAGAAAGCAAAAGAACTAGAAAAACGTTTATGTGACGTTGCACTAAAACGTCATATATGGCGGCTAGATTCTACCGAAAGGCAGTGATGATTACAAAAAGGAAGTAAAACTACAAGGAATGAGTAGAACAACCGGTTAGGAAGAAGAGTAAACGTTGAAAGGGAAATAGGTTGGTACCATAATGATGTTCATTACTTTGCATACTTTTTTATTGATTGTAGCGTAGAAATGCTTCTTATCTTCTGTCTTGGTGATACGGACGAGTAAAGGTCAAGTTAAAGTTTAAAATATTACAGATTTTTATTTGTATATATCCTGGACGTGAAATGATATTTATAAATGATGTGTATTTGTATCATTAAATGATACAAATACATATATTGTAAACAAAAATCAAATCATGAAATAACAAGTTGTTATGTCATGATTTTTGTTTGAAACTGGTATGTAGTGCAGTAGAATACGTAGATGGCATAGGAAAAATTATATTGTTTCAAGTTGATCCCATAGATGATATACGGTTTTATTATGTACTCACACATAACGTATGAGAGGTATGACGGTTATGATTTATTTAAACGCAATTGTATCACTTGTGCTGTACAATCAAAATAAAATTCAAACGCGTTGTTCGTACATTAATATAGGAATGTGATTGGGTCCGTAAATGATATAATTACATGTTTCACCTCGGAAACAGTTTTTTTGGTAAGTTATGCTCTCAAGGTTCCTTACTGGTGATCAACCCAAATAACCATACCATCCATATTAACTTTAAATCATACCGTACCGGTAATATTGGAACCGTACCACTGACATGGACTCATCAGCAGTATCGCTAGTACGAAAGAAGATGCAAACACGTCGTGAAAATCTTCACATGGTAATGTTCTTCTTGAAGAAACAACAGCACACTGTTGCGGAAACTTTGCAGCATCATTCATGTTGGCCTGGAGCATCTGCTTTAGAAGAAAACGTGGCCGGATGTTGCAGTGGACATGTCACAAGATCAAAAATTTACGACCGTGGAATTGAAAATGGATAATAGATTAAGTTGATCACGTTCCTACATTTCCTGATTCGATATTCAAACGACGGTTCTCAATTACCAGAGTTCTATATTTCCTAATACGGAGTGATCTGCTTCAACATCGGTACGACTGCTGGTCACACAGGGTAAAAAGGCTAGGATATAAATGTAAACTTACTGATCTGAAAATACTATCTGAATTACGAATATCCAGTTCAGGGGTTGCGACCAACAGTCTAAATGATACAGTACACATGGCACAAGAGTCTGTTTCGGATCACTTGACTGCATGAGGTACGTAGGGAAATGTTTTTATAATCACAGGATTCATAGCAACCCATCACGTCTTTGATGAAATTCTGTTTTTGCCTTTCTTTTAGTTCTGCTATCATTTCCCCCTCATCTGACTTAACATCTTCTTCCACAATATTTTCCGACATTTCAGTTGTAGTTTCAGCCTCCGCCTTGTTCGATCTAATTAACAAATTATCCAATATGATGAATGATGAATGTAGTACCACACCAGTAATGGATTGGGGGTACCGGTCGTGGAGATCGGAGTGGCAGATGGTTCGAGATGGGATCTCTCCATGACGATGAACTGTAAACATCGTCGTGGGGACGAGGGCGGAAGGTCAGACGATCCCGTGCTTCGACACAACCAGTGGCGCCTGTTAGAGGCGCGCACGTGAGGGAGCACTGATAGATCGTCCTTGTCCCGCTGATTGGGGTATCGTCTGGTGGTTGCTTCGAAAAGTTTGGTGTGAATTGATGCGAAGGTTAGGGATCTAGTTGTTCACAGAGGAAAGATGCAGGCTCGTTGGCGCCCAGTTGGCGCCTACAAGATGGCTTTTATTGTCTAAAACTGGTGGTGCTTACAGACCTGTACGCCCAAGTCTACAGGTGTGCAAGAACTACACGTAGTGGAAGGAAAAGAAAAGGGAAAGCATTTGTAAAAATGGGAAAATTGGGACGGAGAATGGTGGGCCGTACAGTAGGAGAGGCAGGACAATAAAACACGCAATTGGTGTGGGTATCCTCTCAGTACTCACTTCCAGGGGGTACTACACCACTCCATCGCACTAATGTTGGTGGGATTGGCTCGGCCGTCTCCGTTCGCGACGGCCAACGCGTTATACAACCTGCCTTTTCTCCCACCCTAATTTTGCACCATTCAACACCATCAACCGATCATGGTCGATCCACCCCACCTGCGAGCGGGGGCGGGCCATCAGGCGGCGATACCATGGCCATCGGGCGGGCGGAAGGGCGGGCGGCTGCGCGTGTCGTTGAGGGGGATGTAGACCCAGCTAGCGGAGTGGGGGAGAGTACGGTGTAGGCCCGCGTCGACGGCAATGGCCCGTCGACAGCCATGGTTGAATGTCCGGCGCGCGGTGAGAAGGGGTGTCATACTAGCTTGGGCGATGTTATAATGTACGCGGAGTGGGAATGTCTCCACGTACACCTCGCGGAAGCCGTGAGGAATCATCAGGGCCTCTCCACCGCGCTGCGCTGTTTTCAGCCAAAGACTCACATCTTTACAAACGAGCTTATGGAACAATTGACATCTGTGGTCAATTGTGGGGATGACGTGAGCTCGCAGCGCCACGAGGAGCGCGATCGCGCCCCCCGGGGGGGATTGTGACACCGATGCCTGCATCAAGCGAGGGCCGTGCGGAGCGGCGTATAGACTACCTGGTGGGCATGGTAGACTGCCTCGATGCCCGAACGCAATGATCTTGGCGCAGAACAGCTGCCTCCAGACCGAGCTGTTGTCGCAGGTGCACCCCTGCCCGTCGCATGACCGAGAGAGATCTAAACGACCGCCCGTTGTATCGGCTGTATGGTGTCCGAGATTATCGCACGGATGATGGTTATAATTACTGTCCGGGGGACGAGGGGCGTGTGTGTGGTGGCAGAGTGGCGTGGAGGTTGGCCGCAGAGGGGGTTACCGCAGCGGGTACGATACCCCCATGATTCGCAGCAGGTACGATACCCCTCCGCAGCCACACACCGGTTACAAAATCGGAGGTGGCGCGAGTGGTTACGACTATTGGAAGGACGAGCGCCACGAGTTCCTCCCGCCAAGTCGGGGAGAAACGACCCGACGATCTGAGTGAGGGCGCCCGTCATGTCCAAACATAAAGTAAAGCTTGTTGATTTTTTTCCCTACTACCTGTTGGCCTTGACCTGCGTTACCTTACATTATTTTTGTAGAGTAGACGCGTGAGGGTTTGGCGGGGGCACAATTGGCTCGTAGGGACGGATTGCGTGGACGGCCGTCGGGCCGGTACACGTATCCGTTGGTGATTGCAGGCGGAGTGTTTTTGGCCGTTGGAAAGGCTACGTGGCACGCCGACATGTTTTGCACGGGCAGACCGCTTTAGTGCGAAATGCCTCCCAGGTGCGAGGCGCGGGGATGTGTGGCGTACAACGTCCAAGGAGAAAATGGGGTAGGTACCGGGGGAAAATGGCGGGGAGCGCTGACATGGGCGCACTCCGTGGCCGTTGAAAGCGGGCCAATCGGATCGTGAGGGGGATTGTGCGAAGTTCCTCCATTACACAGCCTTCCGTTCTATCCTCCCGCCCTTATTCGTACACACGAATCTCTGCGGTCTTCATCGTACTGATTCGTTTCCACGAGTTCGTAGTGGGGACGTCGCGCGTGCCTGGACGCGCGACGCGTCTCAACTCCATCGGTGCTTATAGTTTCCACGCAGCCGGCCAAACTCACTGGCTCCGCGCGTCCATTCGTTTACCATTTCAGCGCGTACGGCCGTGGAGATGTCGCGCGTACATGGACGAGCGATTATTCCCAAATTTCATCATTTCATTCGAGCTTACCGTTTACGTCGCGTGCGGTTACTGTGATGTCGCGTGTTAGTGAACGGGCGACTATTATCAAGTTTCATCTATGCGCACCGGCTCCGCGCATCCGTTCGGGCTTACAGGTTCTGCGCATTCGGATGTGGTGATGTCGCTCGTGCGTGGAAGCGCTACTTCTCAACTTCCATATAACCTTACAATTCACACGGGTGCGTTCGAATCTACCGTTACCGCGCGTCCGGTAGCTATAATTTCGCACGTGCATGGACGGGCGACTATTCCCAAATTCCATCGATACGACCGTTTCCGCGCGTTCGGTCGCGTGACGCCGTACGCTTGTACGGCCAGTGGCCTTGTCGTCGTATGTGCGTAAACGCGCAACCCGTCACAACTTTAATCCAAACTTCCCGATTTACCCCGCATTGGGGAACGTGTGACCCCACTATCGGGCACCCGTTCGCGGCGATGAGGTGGAAAGTGTTCGGTTCTCCATCATGACGGGGTGGACCGGATGGGGGAGCGCCTCCGATGGAGGCGCGCGAAGTAGCGGGAGATGAATTATTCCGGGATATGGGAGCGAGGCTCCCACATTGGGTCATACGACCCAGCACAACGGATGTGGAACTCCAGTTTTCCGCGTCACGTTTTTTGGTGATCTTCGATACACTAGACAAGCCACATGTCACCGTCGATTGTTTTTCGGCCATATCCCGAGGCGTCGCTGCGCCTGGACGGCTGAGGAGTGCGTACGATTTGAGCGCAGGGGCGACTCGGTCAGTGCCGATACGTTCGACGATTTCTCAGCGTTGTATAACTACCGTTCAGGCTGCTATTTCCAGTACGAGATAGGGGCCCTCGACGGTGTGTTATAACTTAGGCTGCTTGTGGGTGCCGCCGTAAGGGTCGAGGAAGACCCATTCCCCGGTATGGGGTTTGTGGCGAATTCGGCGTACCCTCTTATCGACGTCACGTTTGTAGCTTGTCTGGGTTTTCTGGAGATTGGCCCGGACCATGGTCACTCGCAAGCGTTCCGGGAACGCGAGGTACTGCAATCCAGGAGCGGATTACGGCGCCACATAGATGGCAGCGGTGAAATCGGGAGGTGGCCCGCTCAGCACAAGGTCGAATGGACGGGTTCCGGTCGTTAGGTGTACATGAATGTTATATGCGTAAGTTAATGTCGGCGCGTACGTGTCCCAGTAGTGTGGGTTTTCTTCGACATAACAGTGGATCATGGCTGCGAGCGTGCGGTTGTAACGCTCGCATTGGGCATTGGTCTGAGGTAGTACGCACTGGTGAAGGTGTTGGATACCCCCAGTACCTGGCAGGTTTCCTGGAGGAATTTGGAAGCGAGCTGTGGCCCATTGTCGGTGATTGTTTGTTTGGGTGTACCATACTTGTACACCCAGTGTATGCAGAAGGCGACCGCAATCAAGTAAGCGGTCATTTTCCGGAAGAACACGGCTTGGATTAGATTCGTGGAACGGTCAGTGATGACGAGTATGTATTTGTTACCCGCCTTGGTGGCGGGTAGGGGCCCCAACAAGTCCATCGCGACGCATTCCAGTGGCATTATCGCGGGGAATAGTTGCATCGGGTTTGAATTCAGAATTAGGCGCAGAAGGCTCTTCTCGAAATGCGAACTCGAACGAACCGTTTCTAGGACGTCAGCGGCCATTTGGGGCCAGTAATAGGTGCGGCGAAGTGTGTCGGTCAATCTCGTCTGGCCGGGGTGGCCACCCAGGATGACGTGGAGCACCATATGGCAAATGCGCTATTGGAGAGCCCGAGGGACGATGACTTGGGTCAATCCCGGTTCGTAGGGGTGCCTTCGTGGAAACAGACCGTCGTCCCCGTCGAAATACGTGGGTTCCAACGATCCACGATGGATCGTTGTTTGGCAGAAGTCGTCCGATTGTTGGCCCTCCAGGAATTCCTCTAGGGCAATCGGGGTTGGAAGATCGTCCAAAGACGATGTGGTGGGATGTGGGATGTTGTCCACCGTTTCCAAATCGGGTTCATCAAGAATCCGAAGGTTCAGGGTGTCCATCATGGCCAAGGAGATGGCATCTAGTTCCAGGTCGGATACTTCGACGTCCGCGATATTTTCCGCGGACGCTGCAGCGGAGTTCGCCCCGCCTCTGGAGGTAGACGTACCCCGATTGGTGGCAAGGATGCCTCTTGGAGTCCCTGCCGGCGTGTCACCACCTGAATGCCAAATTTGAAAGTGGGGATGTCATCATCAAAGGGAGACTGTTCGTCATCGCCCGTCGTGCGTGGGACGAGAAGATGGGACAGTGCGTCCGGGACTTTGTGTGCTATCCCTGGTCGGTGTACGATTTGAAAATCGTATGGCACCGGACGCTGGCACCATCGAGTAATCCGGCCCGTCGGGTCCTTGATGGATAGTATCCATCACAGGGCATTGTGGTCGGAACGTTGAAGGGTTAGCTGTCGATGTACGGCTGCAGTGTGGTTATAACACATACCACAGAGAGGCATTCCGGTTCCGTGGCGGAGTAGTTTCACTCCGCCTTCGTCAAAGCGCGAGACCAGTATCCGATGCTTTACCAGGACGACGATTTCTCTTCATCTTGTTTTTGGAGAGGAACAGCACCGATTCGATAAGCGGAGGCATAGGTGTCGATCATGAAGGGTCGGTCCAAGAATGGGAGAGCTAGGACCGGGGAGAGATCAACGCCTGTTTCAGGGCGTTGAATGCGCCCAAATAGGCGTCGGTCGAGCCCCTAAATCGATGTCGGCCTCTTTGCCGAGAATCGCATGGAGGGGGTGTGCCATCTTGGCAAACGTATGGATGAATCGGCGATACACATTGTACGCGCCGAGAAAAGATCGCAGTTGCGTAATGTCCCGGGGGAAGACAGCATCGTGTACGCCACGGGTGGCGTCTGATGAGATCGCCAGTTTCTCCCGGTAA
>JAULBU010053538.1:0-12488 GCA_032358235.1 Odonthalia washingtoniensis | reverse complement strand
CTATTATGCCATATATATCTTTGGTGAAGTCCTCCCCTTGGCGTGTTTGTATTACTGATCCTCTGGTAATGACGGGCGTTAAAGAGTCTCTTATTCGGTTTCCGAATGATCAGAACTGTGGTACCATTGTCAATTCTTCTAACCACTTACACGGGTGGATTACTTCGACATGCTTGTCGCAAAAAATCACAAACAGGGATGACCGACGTTGCCAGTCGGTCGGCCACGTAGATGGTCACTATCCACGACTGCGATCCTAGTTGTGCAGCTAGTGTTATCGTCCCCGCCATGTTAAGATGTCTATTGTTAGCATATCGTATGTTTGTATACCCTTTGATGGCTTGATGAATTTCTCCGATCCATACGGCAGGTCGAAGCGTCTGAAGAAACTGGAACCGGCACCGGTATCCAGGACTACCGCAAACCAATTTGTTGAACTTAATGTGAAACCGAGATTGGCATAGACGAGATAGTTGCGTCCGGCTAATACGAAGGCCGCGACTTGCTTGCTCGTACGGGATACTTTCCGCAGTGGGAGTTGGAGACAACCGAAAATATTGGTTCGTAATGTTGTGTTTGATGCGACGGAAGTGATGAGAGGAACAAGGGGAATTTGTGAAGGAGTCCTTGGTCAACTCAATCATCTCTTTACTACAAAATAAGAGGCTTCGGCAAGTCCTCAGGTTAGCTTTACTGGGTCTTTTCACTGTTTTTGGTAACCTCGTCCCCTGCATGACGGTTGTTGTCTTGCTGGTGTGGGGTTAACGCCAGTTTTACCATGTGGTATGCTGTGTGAGACACACGCTTCTCTTCTGTTGACAACCTGTCATAATTGGTAATGAACTGCTCCATTTCCGAGAATGGTAGTTGATACTTCGTAGAAATGTGGTTGAATTCATAGTATTGGTGACAAACAAATAGTTATCGTGTCTGGTCAGTTCTTTTGTTGGATGCCCATCACACACAGTTTGGGGTTGAAGCGTGACCGTTGAAGTTGATTTATCTGGGTCTGATAGTATTTGCGAACAGGTTCGTTTCCTGGCTGTGTTCCTCTTCCATTAATGTCGATGGTAAGTGATTGATGTCCACCGAATATTCTGTTACTACCATGTTGTATTCTTTGTTGGCAGAGTGGTTATCAGCTAGTTCTTCCGAGAAGTTTGAGTTGTTGGTGCAAGTCCATCCGCGAAGAACGTCATCTTTTCAAACTTGTCATGGACATGTTGAAATGGAGAGAGATTTAGTTACATAAATATTGGAAATTGACAAGGTATCTACGTGTCATGGTCACAACATGTATATCCAAGGGGGCCGATGTGTATCAAACTTATTTTCCCTTTCCGTCCAGGAGAGCAATGGTTGTAAGTAAGTTCTTCACGAAGTGTGGAATGGTAGGAATTAGTTTGCGATTTGTTGGGGTAGGGATGCAGATAATAACATACCGGCCTTGGCCGGGTCCCAAACTCATATCTCCCATTTCCTATTTTGTGAAGACTGAGAATTGCCGTGGAGAAGACTGTGGCCATTTCTCTTCGGTACACATTGAATGAGTACGGAAAAAGGATTGTCAAACTGTGCATCACACGAGCTGTGTTTTTATTGTGTACAACGATCAGTCTTCAATGTTACGATTTAGAGGGTGCTGTTATCTGAACGTGCAGGTCGCGAATCCATGTAGTTAAGTAAGGTTGTATTCACAACATATTACGAAATGAAGTAGAAATTTGTTTCTTCGCATATTCTACTATTGTAAATGAACGTTATAATAAGATCATAAGAAATTCCTAGATGTCATTTTCTGGAAAAACAATAAAACAACAACTGCAACAGTAAGTGTACTGGAATGAAGGGAATCTGGAAAATATAATTACATGTATAACAGATTATGTGGATAGTTTCAATATGTATTAGAAAGAAGCGCATGGTGCTTAACCAATAATAGTACAACAGTAATATTTGTTTATGTAATGACATAGCTATAAGAATGTATGATATGACAAGGCAATAATGATTATAAAAATAAATAAAAGAAGGGAGATTACTAATCGGCTTCAACGTGATGGACATGTTTGGTACCGTAATCAAGGAATAACTCATCGGCCTTTTCAATGATAACTAACGTCTGAATCTAACAGCCATATAGGAAGTTACTGCTCCATATGTTTTCAAATTATTATTCTGAACGAACTCGCAATTTTTATATCTTGAATTATTTGCTCTTTCTGTAGCTGATGACTTATCTCCAGGCGGGTAGGCGAAATCATTAATGTATCTTGTAACGCACTACGGAGCAGCTACAATCCATACCCTTTTCTTTGTACCATAGGCTGCAGTGAATTGATGTGTAAAATCTGCAGTAAACTTCAAGAACTGTGCTATTATTACAGAAATAAAGCCCTCACAATATGTTTATGTCCGAGAACTACCGGTACCAATATTTCCGTGTACAAACGTTCCATAGTAATGACCGACAAATGCACCTTGAGTAAACGATTTTCTGCAAAAACACCAGAACCAGCCTTGTCCTGTTTGATGGTCGACGGTTTAATGTCCATACTTAAACAATCGGCTTCCAAGGAACATAACGCCCCTTTCGGTATTGCATCAAGAGCATGATTCAAAGACAATTTCCACATATTCCAGGGTAATACAACTCCATTGTTGTATGTTTTGGGTCGCCAATATATTGTGAAATGAAGTGACGTATATGCCTCAAAACCGTACGTTTCCGACACATATACGTATAAGTGCCCACAGGAGATCCAATAGTTCAGACCTCAGAAGTATTGGAACTCTTGCGGGCACTTCACGTACATCTGTTCTTCTTTTTACTTGAATGGCATCCAGATCTCCTAGAAATAATGTTGTGGCTTCAAGCTCTTTGTCTGTATATTCGATGTATGATGTTTTGCTGATTAACTGACTAGAAAACAGCAACCAATGTAATTAAACGTTGTTCAAAACAATCCTCATCCATATCACTGCCCACAAACTTCTTGTTCTGTGAAAGCATACATTCCATTGCAACAAAAAATGCACCTCCGCATGGATCAACTCATCAAGATGAGTAAAATTTTCTATGATATCCATCATCCATTGTCTTGACTTCTGCTATTCTCAGAGCATGTATTTGGGACTAGATTTCTTTGCTGCTGAATGCTTTAAAATCTTTTCAGTGTTCGGTACCTTTGGAATGTTGGTCATCTCATTACATTCATGTAATGATATGAACAACATTACATCAACAATGATTAATTCAATTCATCCAGGAACATATTCCTGGATGAACTGAATGAATGGTTCCAGGACGACTATAGTTAATTATTCTCAACGCATGCGTCCATTGCATACCAGTTTCCACAAATTTACAGCTTGTTCCACAACGGATTTATGATTTAAGTCTGGGTATCTTTGGATCTGAGTTATAGCACCCACTTTTCTTTCTGTAATGCAGTGGAATGTTCTCCACACTGAACACACTCACCAGAGCCTTGATTCTTTTTCAAATTTCATCCCGTTTAGGGTTCTCCAATGGGATAGCTTCTTTTCTAGACTTGAATAATTTAACCCATGATGAAAATTGCAAAGCGGAGGAAAAGATATTCGCATGACTCCCCCTCGTCATAAATGTATCACAGATTCCACGAATGAAGTCATGTCTTATTTATCTAATTGATCATGGTCTGATTTTCCAAGTTATTTATTAAATCTGGTATCATAAGGAGGGTCTGTCAAAATTAAATCCACCTTGTCTTCCAGGGTAGCAGCACCTACACAACCCTGATAAACATTGTCAAGATCTCTAAAATCACAGTCGTAACAACAGCAGTATTTTTTCATACTATCTTTCAACAAGGCCATAGCTTGTAGTGACGCTGTTACCAGATTTGTTTAAGCGATAGGTTCTAGTTCTTCTTCTTCCTTTACTTCTGTTGTCGTTTCAGCTCGCGGAGATGGTAGCGAGTCCCTGTACCTGTTATCAGCATGCTCTTGTTCAGTGTCCTTTATGAAGTCTTCTATTTATTTTTTTCCATTCCCAAACCTGCAAAGCTCGATGATTGGCCACTATTTACACATGTAGTTCTTCATGGCACTGCATCATTGGTAATGTAATTCACTTCTTCTCTTGAGGTTGGGTCCAGTTTCGGAACGATAATGTTGAAAGAAATGGTCGTAGTAGGCGGCTGGTGCAGAAGTATTGTGACAGTTCGGAACTGTCAGGTTTGTAGTGGAATGGAGTCAATAAGGAAGAATTTCCAGATCGAAATTTACATCATACATAGTAATGCTGAGCAATATTTTGTGGAGGGTATCGAAAAAACTCGTCGTGATGAAACGAAGGGCTATATATTTTACGTTGCTGCGGTTACAAAGATCTGCGGAAACTAATCGTGCACTATTGACGGATCAATCGTTGTCCTTGAATGTTGTTTGTTGCGTCAAAGGGAAGAAAATTCCATGTCTGGAAGTAATAACGACGAAAGATGAAGTAGAGTAGTCGTAGCAGATGTAAGGTGAGAACAATGCATTGACAAGTGGAATGCCGATTTCATGTACTAGTTGAGACTATGATTTAAAAAGCGTCTGAAATACGAACCTAATTCTTGTACCAGTAAAGTATTTAAGTTTGGCCAATTTCCTATTTTTTGAGGCAGAAATGAATGTTGAAAGAACTGTCGTGCTCTGAAAGTAGAGAAAGCATTCAAAATTTGAAGGGATCGACATCCTTAATTGATTCACTCTTGGTGTATCGGAAGTGAATTGAATCATGTTGAACAACGTTGGTCCAACCAAGAAAGCAGTAGAAGTGTTCTTTGTTCCGAATAAAGTTTTGAATATTTTCATTATGAGCTGATCTCTGCATCCATATGTATGGATTGCAAGAGATGCACCAACTATTTGCCTCACTTTTTGCGTTCCAATTTACGAAAGGATCTTGTCTCCTTCCGCACCTACAGACTTGAACACATAGATTGTCAACGCGTATTCATATTGCTTGCTCTCTTCGAAACGGCTTGTTATAATCTTAGATATCAGGTCATCATTTGACCTTACCCACCGGAGGCATTCACAAAATTTATATTCTTGTAGTTAAATTTATCCTTGAATGAAGCACTTCCATAGCTCTCCAAGAATTGAAATAAGAGAAATCTTGCAAACTCTGTTTTTTGTTGAAGTTCCTAGTAGGTCCGTTGATATTGAAGACATTGAAGACGCTGAAGACATTGATGAAGTTGTGAATAAGATTGTTGAAGGTATTTTCCGTAAGGGAATGATGTTGGTGACTGGAAGATTTTATCCTGAAGATATATAATAGATGTAGACATGGATGTTGTATGATGTATAGAAACAGTTCAATCATAATTGGTAAGGAGTTCCTTTATATAGTGATGTCGTCATTTCGTTACATCTACCCGTTGGAGATGTGCGATAAGAATCAGCAGACGTGGAGAGGGTCGTACCACAAAGGTTGAAACCGCACGTATCGTCCACCTTTGTCATATGAACTCCATATGGAGTCATACAGTGCAGAAATGTTGCAAAAAATTAAATAATTAACTTTTTGAAAATTATTCAACTCCGTATGGAATCACCTAGAGTAGAAATGTTAAAACCTTCAAATATTTTCTTCGCTCATGTAAATAATGTCACACTAATTGCAACGATTGCAAGGCGAGACAATGATGCCACCGTAGTCCAGTGGACTGCGTATATGTTACAATTTTTTCCATTATATTACAATGAAACGTGAGCGAAGTCATACCACATATGTCATATGATATAAATCAATCACGAAATCAATCACGCAAAAATCTGGTATTACACACCGACTATTATCAGAACCGCCACGCAATAACCCCTTGTTTTGTTTAATTACAAGTGCAAGAGAAAACGTTAACAACAAAAGTATATCCGCCTTAATCCTCATAATCAAAGTATAAAACATCTCGTGGAAGTAAAATAGATACAAGTGGAATTTCATCGTGGCTAGCACCATTGAAATGGTGCATCAGGAATCGATCTTTGTTTGCTGATGGTGAAAAATCCTTCCACAAATCAGACCTGGAAGATGAATATAGGACGGGCGCACTATCGAGGGGTATTGTTCCGTCACTGGTGGTTGAGTTGTACTGCCCAGATCCCGCATCTGCATCTGATTTCAACTGCTTATCAGCTACTGTGCTGATGGATGGATACAAGGTAAGTTTTATTATGGTAGGTGCAGATGCAGTCAGAGGAGATCCGGATAATGTGAATAACCTCTAAATTGCTCGATGTAATCCTGGTGAAGTAACTGAAAAAACGGATAGGGTAATTATACAAAATGTGGAAATAAATCCGGTTATAAGGACATCTGATATACGTATATCATGAATGCTGGAGATACAGCAGAACCAAAACTTCTCCTTGATTTTGAAATACCAGATGCTATATTTTCCTGAGAAATCCAGGTTATGAAGATCAGAGAAAGATAATCAGACAAGGAGATGGATGAAAATGATGATGGCTCTTCAACTCTCATGAATTTTAGTGTAAACAATTATATTACAATATAATTATTGCTTCGTGTGAGTCAAGTAAGGAATGTTAAGAATCCGCTATGGGATGTGAATACTGATCACCTTGATACATTCTTCATGTCATTTGAGGAGTAACAGTATCAAGTTGGTTTCGGGATGATTTCAGTAAGATTCGGGGGGATGTTACAGATGGAACTTAGCACAAGTACCAGCATGATGCTGGTATTAATTACTTGTGTACGACAGAAGTCGAAAGAGTTGTGCTGAAGGATAATAAGTCTCTCGTGGTGATGGACGACCTAAATCGCCTTGCAGCACTCCAAATACTAAGTACTAGGATTAATGTCGAATTCAATTGGGTAAGAGATTGGATTTGTGTAGCTTTATTAGTACAAAAAGATAAAATGTTAATGACATCGTGGGAGGTGATTATTCTAAGTTGCACCTGGAACATTTCGTCGTCCAAAAAAGAAGGACACATCATTCATCGACCTGATTAGCAGTGTTACCCGGTATGCAGATGCGTTTACAGAAGAGGATAACAAATCGTTTCAAGATGCTCTGGTGCCACCCGATCATTCATGGAAGGATATTACGCACGACGTGGAGAGGAAAAATTTCCATGTCATGAAAAGCACTTCAACGTATGAACGATATTCTCGTGTCGCCAAAATGTTGTCTTGTTTTAGGTCTGTCATGGCAAAGATCATAGCAATTCAGCAGTTTGTAATTGGCCAAGAGTGAGGCAAGAGTGGTGTTATGTGTTTGGACAGTCTTATTCTTACGTATGGGACGGAGGAAGATATAATTTATCTTTCGGACAGTTCATAAGCAATTTTAGGAAATCCAAACAAGACCATGTTCGATGCAAACGTATTTTATCGTATTGGTGATGACTTCTTAAAATAATTGCACACAATCCTCGGTGAAATCGGGAGTAATGATTGTGACGTGAAAATGAACCAGTTCCTTGAAAAATGAAGGAATTAATGGCAGTAGTAATCCCGGAAACAAGGGAAAGAATGCAATAGATTCATGAAATGTTTTTCAATCATGAAATTTTTCGATTATTGCCAAGGTAACAAGTCTGCGAAACTAATCGTGCGTGCATCGTGTAGACATACTATACTTGTAAAGAAAATAATGTAATATTTCTTCAAGTCAGCAGATGGTGGTGAGAGTGGTACAAATGCAAATGTTGGAATGGGTGTACATGGTGGTCGTGCTGTATTAACAGAAGCAGGAAACGGAAACAGTGGGATCCCATAATTATCGAAAGCGATGAAGAATCTCAACCACCGCCAATGACAGCTCCCAGGGAAAATACGGAAACTCCACCCGCAAAGAAAGTGGGGGAGGGGGAAACTATAATGAGAAAGCTATTTGGAAATTACCTTGTAAAAATACCAATTACCGATGATGAAAAATCTGTAAAGACCAAGAAATAAAATCCTGGGCTGCAACCATAGACCGAGTAAACTGCACACAGTGATATGTAATCTGATTACAACGAGCCACCTCCATCGATACCACCACCCGGATGTCATATGTTGTATAAGAAAATGATGAGATGTGAACATGACGTGACTATAACGCACATCTTACTACATCGAAAACATGCTAGGTTAAATTTGGAATAAATTAGGAATCAGGCGAGGTATGAGAGTAGATGGCACTTCGCAATCTGCGGAAGAAGCTGGTAACACTTGAATTGGTTGGTACATACAAAAGGACTGTGACAAAACCAGTACCTATAATATATAAATGAATATTGTTGAGGTCTGCAATAATTCCAGATCAACATTGTGCTGATTTATTTTTCTCGTATTATCATGTTTCAGAACTGAGAAATCTGGTATGGTTGTAGGATGGTTATAAGCAAATTATTCATATGAAGATATTCAACGACTATTCTGAACATGAACTATGGCTGCAAGCACAGAATGATAGTCTCGCTGGATTAGGCATTGCATTCTTCAACAGAAAGAAGCAACAGTTGCACAGTAATGGATATTGCATCCTGGGTGGTATGTCTGATTTGATATCGATAAAATAATTAGACCCCACTACATAGAGTGCTTTTGCGAACACTCGAATTTTCCAACACAGACAATTAGAGAATGTTTTGCTGAGATAGAAGACTATTTTCATGGGGAATACGTGCTGCAATTTAAAAACAATAGAGAATATTGGAGTCCAATTATCAATACTGGAGAATGTGGAAACGATAAAAATGTTAGGAACAATGTTATTGGCCGTTAGTAACTGTATTGACCGTTACTCAACTACGAGACTATTTCTTGAAAAGCAGCTGGAAGGTCATCGCAACACTGTAGAACCAGTAAAACGAAGTACTTCATTGGAATTATGGATTGGATGGTTGTGTGATTTTTTGAATATAGATAACAATTGTAAATCGCTGACAAAAATTCCAAACGGGGGCCGTCGCTTTCTACTCACTGGACAGCACTGCTCACAGAAACACGATCACAATGACTTAGATGTTACCTGCACTGGTTCGACGGGATATTTTACAATTTAGACTGAATTAAAACCTGTATCTCTATGGGGAGAACCTGGATCTCATCGCTATGTCCATCTCAGTGATGAAGAAAAGAAACCACTTGCGACTTGTTTGACAATGGAAGAAATACAAATTCCGGTACAATCAATTTTCGTTGGACATGGTTATATGCAACATGCTGGAGCTGGATAGAACAGCATTAGTCATTCCATGAGGTACCATATGTTCATCATCCCGCACGACAGCAACTTGATAGATGCGATCTCATATGCTTATGGTCGGTCACTACGCCGGAGAGGTGAGCCCCAACCCAATAATATATCATCTAAAGATTCAAGTGGACGATCAGATGTGAATGTAAGTGATGATGGTGATGGACATGGAAGTAGTCAGATGGACTTTGAGGATAACTAGGAAGTGGAAGCAGATTTCCAAGAACATCCGTTGGGATGACTTACTTCTATGATTCTAATTTAGTTGTTATTTATACGAAACATGTATCTGTTCATTACGTCAAAATAAAAAAAGCTTTTCAGAATGTATTACATTACTCATATGTGATTGTATAACATATTGATATTTATTTAAAAAGTTCAAGTGCTGTTGTAATTTTTGTAAATTCAAATTCTAAAATTAAGAAACAGAATTCAGCCACGACTGGACTTTATTCAATTGGCAGATCCATAAATAACCATTTCAAAACCAGAAAAACTGAGTCCTACAACATATCCACTTCATTTGGTAATAGATAGACGAAATTCTGGATTGGTCTTCCTGTCTTACTTTACAGTACAACCTTTTTCCACTTTAATGGAGACCAAATATTTCATTTGTACTACGAGATATTGCACGTACTCAACAGATATATTGGCTGATTACAAACTTCATTCAACATTATGAAAATACAATAAAAAGCAGAGATTGGAACATACACGTAATGCAACTTTTCACACCACTTATCAACACGCACCCAATATAAGTGATGTCCGTTATGATTTATTGGGCGGGAACCAAGATACGCATACAGATACAGATACGTTATCGGCTAAAATTGGTTCCACATCTGAAACATCGGTATAGATTACTGAAGTGAAAGTTGCCGCCAACCATCTGTTGAAGTTATCAGAACAAATTGGTTTCGATGCCTTAGGAAAGTTTATTCGGTTTCTTCAGGTCGATAAGTTCAATGCAGATTCGTTCGTGATTATATAACAGATTTCAAGCAATGGATGACCACCGTGGATAGTTCTGTCGGCCAGAGTTTAATGGATAGTTTTCAGAAAATTGAGGTACCGGACAATACATCCTCATCTGATAACAATAAGTCTTCCTTGTACAAAAAAGACGCTATTGACGTGTTACGTACACAATTGAAAATGGCAACTGAAACTGATGTCACATTTAAACCTTGCTTCCACGAAGTGAGCCGCGACTTTTTCTCTCATCCTCTACACTCGAAATACTTCGCAAGTTTAGAAATGTCAATTAGAACACAAATTATGGGTAGTTAGCGGACCACAATCTAATGGAATCAAAGTATAGACACAATGCCAAAGTCTTTCATTAGATTGTTACAGATATATAATGATAAAACAGCAACAAAATTTAAGTCACAATCATTGGTTGGATATTCCATACATATCATAATCTTGAATTTTTCCGTACAGTTCAGACGTTTCCTCACAGACCATGGATATACTGTGGTTGCCGTCCTTCCAGTCGGATTGCAAGGATCGCGTTCAGAACAGCAAAAAGAAGACACGTCTGTACAGAAAGCAGTCGAAATTTCATACATTTCTTGCAGCAAAAAATGAAATAATTAATTTTTTGCAGATTTTCGTTCACCATATGGGGTGAAATTATAGTGAATTGTGTAAAATCATTTTCCACAGAATTATATCACAACAATACAATGATGCCAGTTACAATGTATTCGGAACTAACCGATTCCTTCGAAATCACATTTTCCCCATCTTACTTACCTCAGTATGATGACGCATCTGAAAGTAATGTACGTAACTATGTCCGTGACGTTGGTTCATCACAGGTTTATATTGTAAGACCAATGTATCATTCGTGCTCCCTAATAGGACCTAGCTTCCACATCCACTTATAACTTTTACAATTGTTGACATCGTTTTGTTTAAAAAGCAGTTTCCTCATAGACAGTTTTTATAGTACTAAGTCTTACTAGTAGGAGGAATATTTTCGGTTTTACATACGAATCATTATTGCAACTGTTTTTTATGATTAAATTTTTCATTCTGTTCAGTAAACACAAACGAACAAGTGTATGATAGGGATAAGAACAACGTATAATAAAACATCACTGCACACATTTCCACACGAATATTATTAAACTTCCCTTTCACTTTCTTTCCCGACATTTTCTCGGAATTTCAGCTGTAATATTCTCACATCTATCAAAGGATGGCACTTGTTTCGAGAATAAACTTGCATCCAAATCGGCATCACGGATGATTATAATGACTTCTTCGACCTCCTTCCTTCTCACACGAGAATCTAAGACGCTCAAAGGAGCAGCCAAGGACTTGTCATCATATCATATAAACTTGGTACGTCTGTTCACTGTCATTGAATAAATCTTACATGGAAATTTTGAGAGGATTTTGCTATTGGTTTTTGCCCTCTCATTCTTATCTTTGCACATATTTTTCCTTCCATTTTCCGTTTTTCAGAATCTTTCATATTTCCCTCTTTTTGAAGTTTTTCCTATTATTGCTTTAGGTTATTACAACCCTCTTTATTTTGATCTTATTTTTAGTGTCGTAAAGATTGAGGTGGTGCAATTCATTGTAACACGTGTTAGACATTTTTGAGCTCAAACGTCGTGCCTACAGTAGGAATATCCAATCGGGACTAATGTCATTTTACATTTTCGGTTGTTGCCAACTCCCATGGAGAAGAGCAACCCGTACGAGCATGCAAGGCGCGGTCTTCGTATTATCCAGACGCAACAATCACGTCTATACCAATTTTGGTCCCACCTTACGTTGAACAAAACAGTTTGCCGCAGTCCAAGATACCGGTGTCAGTTCCAGTTCCTTCAGACTCTTCGACCAACCGTATGGATAAGATAAACTCCTCAAGACCCTTAAAGGGTCTACCAACATACGACACGCTTACAACAGATGGCTTGATATAGGGGAACATAACACTAGCTGCAGAACTCGGGTCGCAGTCAGAGATGGAGACCATCTACGTGGCCGACCGACTAGCGACGTCAGTCAACCTTGGTTGTGATTTTTCGACAAGAATTACGAAGAAATTCGCCCACATAAGTGGTTAGTCGAACTTGACGATGGTATCACAGTTCCGATCATTCGGAAACCGAACAAGAGACTCTTGAACGCCCCGCCGTTACCAGATGAACAAGAATACATGCCAACCAAGGGGAGGACTTCACCAAAGATATATGTGGT
>JAULBU010053527.1:0-12491 GCA_032358235.1 Odonthalia washingtoniensis | reverse complement strand
ACCGGCAACCACTCGTCTAGCAAACGGTCTCCAGACCTCTAAGCCACGATTCTGGTTGTTAGTTTCTACTATGTTTTGTGTTTTTCTGTACAGCACAAAATTACAGTTTACAGTGCCCTTTTTTCACCACCGGCCGCTTAGTATACAATTAAGAGCCCGGCGGTTTACCAGTAGACAAAATGGTATCGCGTAGTTGAACATTTTACACTTGTGTAGGATTTTATTCTGAGAACGACATTACTGAAGTATTGAAAAATTGATACTGATACACAGTTTGTCCCGATCACAACTGTTAGTTATAACTGTTATGTACCGAGACTGAAAATTACTTCTAATACTCGGGGAATTGATAAGTGCTTGTATATGAAATCTGAAAGATAGTAGTCGTCTTGTCTCTCTTGTTTTCAAGACAAGATTTGTATATTTAATATTTATATACTAAATGAAATGAGAAATCATGTATTGGATATATGAATTATAAAGAACTTGATAGTGAAAAACGAGAGATAATTATGTAGGAGAATAAAAATTAAGAGAAAAATTAATCAAGTGGAATAATTTGAAGTTCTTAATAGATTTCCAATACGAATCATTAATGGGAATACAGTGTATGATATTAAGAGATTCAGCTCCTTGATTCACAGTCGCTACAGATTATTCCGGATTCACCACAGTTTTATTTCCTGAAACTCATGACGAATGTCTCCTTCCTACTATGTTTTTACATTGCATTTCCCCAAGTCCTAAAATAATCTCTCCAATGAATACCATCGCAATTTTTAGACCGTCCCATTTTAAATAATACTGACCAAGCCACATATGTCACCACCAATAATGTTATCCTCTTCGTACCTACAAAAATGGTTTTGGACCACTTCTCCATTCCATTTTACTTCTCTTCATATTCACCTTACCTTCATTAACCTCGAACATTGCATCCACAACACACAAATATTCAAATAATCCAAATTACCATGCAGATGTACTGACTCACGTGGCACAGCCAATACAATACTCTCTACCAGAAACTTATCATTTCACGAGGTTTTACATTTCATTTTATTCAGTTCCCATTGCCGATGAACTACTCTTGTCATATATATATACCCATAAAACCATCTTTTCCTCTCCATGACGACCATAAATTCTTCCACCACTCCACTGCTTGTAATTTTGACTATTTAATTCCTCGAGTGATGACGTACCAATCAACAGAGTAGTGCTATGGGGAAGGTTGGTTCGACCTAACTCAACATCTATTATATCACCATCTCGCGTCTTGACAGGTTGTGACGACTGTTTCTGTCTTGATTTTTGTCCATACTGATTTTTGCACAAAGAACCCCGTTTTCCATGTGATTCCGAAACGGATCTCATATATCATTCAGACAGAACAGACTCCTTCTCATGAAGTCTGAAGTTTCCAAGGACAGCGGAGGTTCCTTTCTTTTACATTACTTACACGCCTTTAAATATGTGCACAATAACAATACTATCACTATCATCTGTACATGTCATAAAATCCCTTTTGGCGTACATGCAAAAATACAGAGTATCCATTTCAAGTACAGCGTTAGAATTTATAAGAGCATATCCATACGTAGATGTTTGGCAATTGTTTGTAGGGTGATACAGTTCTGTTCTGAAACAAATTGGTCACCACAGGCGATGCAGTTTGAATAAAATAATAAATTCGGGTTGCAGTTTGGAAAATTGAAACTCAACCAGACGGGACATACCCAAATTTATTTTTAATTGAAAATGTTATAAATTTTGCAGCGGCCAACTGAAAGTTGAGTTTCCAATTTTAATTATTGGTCCATTTACACTAGAATGTACCTCCGCTGTCACCGAAGTGTTCCTCCTCTTGGCATACACTTGCGGTCCGGCAGGATAAAAATCCCTTCGTTCTAGTAGTTGCATGGAAACGTGTATAAATTCGTGTAAACCTGGAAAAACCATTTCTTCAAAATGAAAAACAACGAAATCCGGCCTTTTACTGACTGAACCTCATCGACCATCTCTCTGTCCTTCTCATTTTTCAACCCAGCATCCAACCCAGCATCCAACCCAGCATCCAACATCAGCATCTAACATCAACTTCCAACATCAGTCTTCACGTTCAGCAGTTGTCCTAGCCTTCCACTGTTGAGGTAAATCATGTGGGGTGGAAAATGAATATCGGTGATTTGACTAAAACGACAAAACGGCACTTCTGGTACCTGCCGTCAGCACAATATCCAGATTCAGATAGCAGTCGCCGATATATCAGAATAAGTAAGCAACAATACGCCTGCCCTCCGAAAAAGACGCCAATTGACTCGTCGAGAGGGTCATGGGACGATCATTTAATGCATGTAAAAACGATTGGGCCATACTGAAGAAGAACAAGTAACATAACTACGGAAAGCATTAATCCAAAAAGAAATCAGTGGGCACTCCGTGTTTCTCAAAGCAGAAAACATGTAGGTACTTCGGAAAGACAGGAAGCATTCGACAGGGGTTTTACAAACCATTCAGTTATGAACCGATTGAAGAACAGCTTGAAAACTACTAGGCGATCCAGAGAAACATTAAAAACTCTGATGTAGCTGCGCTTGAGTGAGTCCCAAATACTAACCGTGCATATTCGATTTTTGACAACACTGACAATGCTAACTGTCCGAACTCTCATGAATCAAATTCCCTTGGTGCTGTACGCAATGAAAATGGACATGAAAAGAAAAGAGTTGAGCGTACGAAAGTATCACGTAGCAGAACTAGGTGGGAACGACAGGTTAAAAAAGACATTGGCGCAGACGTAGAAGAAGCATTTAAAACCTTACAAAGGTTTGGTTCAGGCCAAGGCTTGGATACACCAGTCCATGAAATGAACAAATCAAAAAGACGAAGGCATGTGGAAACGGATAGCTGAGAACTACGGAACTCATAGCAATATAAACAGGTCTCTCTCTTTCGTGAAATCAAAGTAGTGTAGTTTACTGAAAGATGTCACTCATTACCTGGCTGCGAAAAGTCATGTGCTCAATGGCAATAATTGGGGTGAGTCGGAAGAAGAAATTATTGTATTATCGATGACTGTGTACACGGAAATGTCTGGTACAAATATTAAAAATGGTGTGAGAAAGATACAGCGGAATGAAAATATATGGAATCCGCTGCATATATATCTAACTACCTAAAGTTTGGAGGAATATCAACTGAAGTGAAACAATGTACATAAGCGAAGCGATTAAAACGCCATAATCGCTGAGTGTGGTTGATAGCAACGAGGAAGTTGTCAAATAGAGTAGACCAATTGGTGTAAAGGAAAATAGGAAGGAGGCGAGCAGGATTAACATTTCCTCAAAGAAAATTGAGGCGAAAATTACCAAGCAAGGAATCATGGAAAGGATTAGTACAGCCATACATAGATTGGAAAATGGACAACAACGGGACAAAAAAGTTGAACGAATATACAAACTTTTGGAAATGATTCGAAAGGAAAAGCAGGCATATAAGACAATATTGGATGAGATGGTGGCGGAGTTTGGATCAAAGAACATTTTAAAAGACGATTCGGGTGAGGAGGAAGATGGAGAAGAATAAGCCGCGTAATATCCTTTTTTGCAGCGTCATCAAAATGCCGTACTTGTGGTGTGGCAGATGCTGTTTCTTTAACTCTGGTTCACATGCATTTTCTCGTCTAATTTTCAGTTTGATAACTATCATTAGTGGTGCGGAGGGTGAGGAGGAGGTCAAGCAATAACAGAAGCAGAAGAAGCAGCAGCAGCAGAAGAAGATATACGCATTGTAGCACGGGGTTCTCGACGGTGACGACCGGATTATCACAAATTTCTATTTCTTGAAAACGAAAAGGTTAAACCTTGAACTTGTTTTGAACTTTAGACTTGTTTTTTCTATTTGTTCAACAACTTGAACTTTTATCTTTTCATTTTATGAGTTAAAATATTTTATCAAATGTTTTCTTCCCCTTTGCCTTCTCACTCACAAAACTGCTTTTTCATGCTTTGCCTGCGAGTACCTAAATAAGCGTGCACTTTTTTACCACTGCACTTCCTCCCCAAGTTACTACACCACATCAAGAAAGGAAGGAAATATGATATAACTTTCTGGTTACTACTACTTGCAAAATATGGAAAGCTGGGTACAACGAGGTGTACATACATCGATTTGTACATACATCTCGTCGAATTTGGAAGGAAAAAAGCAGTGGTCATCTACTCTAACATACACAAATAGGATAAGTTTCACACTTTATTAAATAAAACATATCTTCATTCACTACAATCCTCATCATCACTCCCAAAAGTAGATACTAGTTCTTCTTGTAATGCCTTGAAAGCTAGATGGATCGTCATTTGATATTAAAGAGCCATAGTAGCTTCCAAAACGGCTTGGAACCTATGATATAAATCTACGGTTGTTTCGATTGTATCCGTTTCGTCATTTTCGTCAAGCACCACTTTGTTTTCTTTGTGGAAACGTTCCATAAGTATATCTCCACTATCCTCATATACAACTTCTCCAACCTCCACCATCATTGTGGGCCCATTGCGTAAAATAGCGCAAACCCCACTCGTTCTCACAATATCATCTTTGCACCACCCTCTGTTCTCGCACCTCAGAATCTCAAAATTAGACTGCTTCACGCCGAAGCATCTCTCAATATCGTTCCAAATTGCCTCCTAATTCTCGGTGTGCATCTGTTCCGCTTCATTGGTGAGATGATGTATTGGCTTACCGAATAAGGGCCAGTTCAGATAGATACTATCCCGCAGAAAGTAGAGCTGTTTCCTTGCAGGTCCATAACTCGTTATTTTGTATTAATCATCTAATTTGGACCTGAAATCACCCCTCAAAATAGCTGCCATGAGCGGCTATACTTCCAAAACTTCCAGATCGCTGTTCGTTCCCGCCCGTCCCGAAAACCAACTCCAAATGTATGAACGATGATCAAACAAATCCTCCATGACAATTTCCGCTAGATTCCCTTCTTCCGGATTGTGGTACTGCCCCTTCTCCGCAAATGGGCAATTTTTTCACTTAAGTTTCATACAATCGAAACATCCTGTACACTCCTTAAAAGCATCCTCTGCATAACTCTCCTCAAGTTTTGTAGCTCATCTTTGCTCGGTTGCGTCCTTCCGTAAATACCACAGTAGATCTACTCCATGTGTCTAATAAATGTTTTAAAATATATGCATAAAGTCTCCACAGCCATCCGGCTACCATCCTATAATCTGTCGAAAGCGTCGCCAGTCCGCAACAAGCGAACGAAAATGAGAACTTTTATTTTCGATGGTATACCACTCCTTCCAGTGACGAGTTTCTTCGTCCCCTACACATCCTAATGCACTGCTACGAAAACGTTATGTAGACGGCAAACAATCTCCGTACAAGGATGGACCGCAAAAAAATCGGACTACAAGAACGGGCGTCTCTTAGACGATCCGGATACCGCCAAAAATCTTCCGTCCTCCTGTACAGTTGCATTGACTGACGGGTAGGCCACATTTGAGGCCATTGAGCACTGTAACGACGGTAGTGATGACACGATATTATCTGCTGCTGTAGCCGAATCGGCCGCTATCAAAGGTATTGGAAAACGCACCGCAATTACACCCGTGATCCTTAAGTTTTCTCTGCAGAATGGTGACGACAGTCAGTCTTTAAAGTTGTCCCGTTCTTGGACCGTACGGCGTACTGTAATGCAACTTGCCTCGGGACAATTGGTGCTCGTCAATGTGACCCACTTGGTCACCGATGACAAACTTGAATGCGACGATTTGCTAATCGGCCGTCTGGTCTTGCAACATTTGCAAGTGGACTCACATACACTGTTTCAAAATAATCGGACCTCACTGCATGCCACCGATTGTTCTCATGTTGGAATCCCCACGGCATCCGACCGTGTTGGACACATCAACCAAATCATGGTTGCACGTCTCAACCGGATTCCCAACTCACAGGTCTCGCGGTCTCCGACTAAATCGGTTTCAATTCGTCCTAATGTCAACTACTTTGTGGCCCGAAGGGAACAAGACCCGTTTCCGGACTCTTCACTATTGGACCCAATTGACAGCAACCAAGAGGTAGAGATTCTACAAGCGCTGCAAGCCAATAAAATTCAAGCCGTCGAAAACAGTTTCAACAAACCGCAAGCCGAGCGATTATCACAGGTACTAGTCGAAAAAGTCAAAATATTCCGCACTTCATTATCCGCTGGGCCCGCTACTACTGTGCCTCCGATGAAAATCGAGCTTACAGCTGATGCCCGTCCGGACAGGGTACGTTTTCGAAATTATTCACAAGTGAAAAAGTTGGTTTTGAAGTCCTTTACGGCTGATCTAGTCAATGTTGGAATGGAGTATCCCAATCCAACCTCTCCATGAGCAGCCGCACCACTTTTAGTGCCAAAACCGGGCCCGGTGAAATTTCGATTCACTATTTACTTACGCCCTGTCAACAAATTCACTGTCAAACACCAATTCTCTAAGCCCAACATTGACCAGTAATTGACCAAACCGGCCGGATCGAAGTATTTCGCCACATTCGATCTGTCCCATGGACTCTGGCAACTTGAATGAGGCTTCGCAGGCTTCACAGTCCTTCATCACGCTAGAAGGAATATATTCTCCTACTCGCGTACTACACGGAAAGATGAACGCCGTCACTCACCTTCAATCTGAGTTTGCCTCAATATTGTCTGAAGATCAGCAGAATTTCTTGCTATACTTGTTGCACGATATGTTGGCCCATAACGGGACGATCGAAGGCCTCTTGTACTGGGTTCAGATTTTTTCTCTATTTGCGCGACCTACATCATTTATCTGCACCCGGCTAAATGCATCTTTTTTGCAAAAGAAGTCATCTAGTGTGGACGTTTTATCACGGCCGATGGAATTCGCTACGACTCACGAATATTGGACGGACTACTCTTAATGGAACCGCCGACCACTGGCGCCCATCTAAAACAATATATTTACGCACTACAGTGGGTAAAGAATGGAATCCCGTCTTTTGTCGAAGTAGTTACGCCACTTCACAACTTTATGAAACGCGTATACGACCATGCGGGAAGTCGTACCAAGAAAACAGTCGACCGTCTCTCATTAGAGTTTCTATAATGGATCCAGACCGAGTTGGACACTTTTGAATAATGCAAAAGGGCACTGGTCAACGAGGTGACCGTGAATCATCGCGATTCAAAGAAACGTTTATGTATTTACACAGACACCTCAGACACCACTTGGTCCAGAATGTTCACTCAAGTGGCCTACATAGACTTATCCAAGCTACACGCCGACTAGGAACATGATGCACTGGCATTAATATCCGGACGGTTTAACACAACCCAACTGGGTTGCACTATTGTCTAGAAGGAGAATTATGCAGTCATGACTACATTGTATCGTATGCACTGGCTCGCGGCCACACCGGACGGATTTGTTTTATTTATGGATCTTAACAATTTGATATTTCTATTCGACACTTTTTCCGTGATGCCGGACGTTTCTCAAAACTAAATCCGCAAGGTCCCCCGATGGGCAGTTTGCCTTAGCATGTATAACTATACGTGTATGCGCATCAAGCGGGATGAAAATGTCTGGGAAGACCTTCTCAATAGCTGATCTGTCGCACCCGGCATTCGTAGAATCTTCTACATTCCATAACTCATATCAGCGGCAGACACTGATTTCGATTGGCTATCTTTGGACGAAATATTTTCTCAGCAAGACCATTTTGAGATCTCAAGACCAACACAGCTCTACCGATCGGAATTGGTTTGGAAAAACCAGGCAGGCGCTATTTAGATTCCAGACGAATATACCAACCATAAACTGCGTCTGTTCGTCATTGCCGACACCTGTTCTTCAGGCCATCGTGGTCAAGAATAGACTGAAAAGACTTTGGAGATTTAATTTTTTCGGTAAACTCTGTGGGCCGATGTCAAGTCCTCCGTCCGCGCTTGCATGAATTGTCTATCAAAAATCAGCGGGGAGAAGATACTACGACTGGTCGGATTTTCCTTATTTGGGACATCACCCAACGATATACTACAATTTGACTACATAGATTTGGGCCCAAGTCACACAAGAGACAAGTACATTCTCATGCTCCACGATGACCATTAGGAGTATAATTACTTCTTTTAATTTTCGGACACCTCAGTCATGAACGCAGAAAATGCGATAATAGATTATTGTGCTACGTTCGGAGTGCCAAAAACCCTAATGTCCGATGGTCTGACACATTTTCGCAATGAGACTATCCGCCTTGTCGCAAAGGGCCTCAAAGTTCCACATCATTTTACACCACCGTATTGTCCCTGGAGCACCGGGGCAGTCTAAAGACTGGGAAAAGCGCTCATTCAGACGTTTTGTGCTGTTTTATCTGAGCTTAACACGAAATAACACAAGTGGCCCGATTTTCTTCCAGTCATTCAAAGCATTCTCAACAACGCATCTTCGCCTCAACGTGGACATATCGCACCAATCACGGCAATTCTCGGTCGCGATCAGACTCCACCTATTTCTACATTTATGTAGTCAACCACTGCTTCCACACTGATTTTATACAGCACAAAGCACATCATTACAGTGTGCTCTTTACAATGCTATTATTCGCCCACAGGCCATTTAGTATACCACTGCCGGTACGGCTCCCGACCGATTAAACACGGGGTTTCTCCCCATAATAGTTTTGATCATCTCGACCCTTGCAGGAAACTGGTTCCTGCAATTACCTAAGCAAAGTGTAGTTACGTGCCTGCCGTTGGCCACAGATTCAATGAAGAGATGACACCTCTGTACAATGGCCGTTGTCTGTCCTCAATATTGTGAAAGACACCAAACGTAATTCGTTGCTCACATTCGGAAGTATTTCAAGATAATAATTTCTCAAGTTCTCCGTTCAAAAAACAGCAGCTGCAGCAATTGAATCATTTTTAGTTTATTGAAAGTGATTTTGGCGCTGTAATGGCTGCTGAAACATATACGCCAAAAGAAGAACACCAGGCTTGCTTCTTATGATGTGTTCGTATTCTTTACTCTATAAGGTTTTCTGGTGGTGATCTCGAATTAAATATGCATGTAATAACAAAACTGTACGAAAGGACATGTTGGTCCCCCATCCCCCGTACTCGTAAATTTAATTGGTCCAAATGAGATTTACATTCACGTACGGTACATTCCGTCATGCGGAATGACGTTGCAAGACATAATATACAAGAGAAATGTAAGAAAAAGAAATTTAGTAGTAGTGCTACTACTACTGATCATCATGATCAGTAATAGTAGTAGTTCTGGTACATATTATATGTAGTAGTAGTAGTAGTAGTAGTAGTACATCGTTGTACTGTTACTACACGCACTAGCTTGTAGTTCACAATAGCATTGTTAAATATTTTATCAAGTGCGGTGAGATATGGGAAAGCTGTTAGCTCAGTAAGGTAATAGTAATTAAAAAGTATGCTTCCGGTAAAGACGAATGGGGAAAGAAGTAGAGTTGGTAACATAGTTGCGTTTGCATTGGTGTGATTGAGATAAAAATACGCAATAGTAAAATAAATAGAGTCATGATATGAACTTCCAGTTGGAAGTGAAATGGAAAACATTTGAAATTGAAATCCATCGACATGGATGGAGTAAAAATGAAAAATATTATCCGATAAATTTTCAATAAAAAGATTATCGGATAATTTTTTGTGTTTTCATTCCATTCTTTTGGATGCATCACAGCATGGAAAATGACATACATAATTGGAATGGGTAATTTTGAAAAATATGGATTGTATTGTTCCTTGATACAGTCCTGAAATTGAAAATAAATGTTGTCCCTCGTGTTGTAAAGAGTAATGCATGCATCGAACTGCATAATTTGGAGACCTTTTTGTATCTTGCTAAAAACACAATCAATCACTGTTTTAACGTTTATTAAACTGGTCTTGTCATCAACATAAATGTCAAACAACTTCTCCGTTCTGCAACAATTGATAAGAATATGAATGAAAAGCCGTCGTAATGAAAGACGTTCGTCACGGACGTTTCAAGGAATATCAAAAGATGAAGAAAATTCACCAAGCACTGTTATTGGAAGTACACTCCAAGTTTAGGAAGGAGATGGAGAAGGATAGCGCAAGAAAGATGAAACGGTGGTGAATCGTGTAAGAGGAATATCAAAATAGCCGGTCACGAAGTAAGTCGGTCTGGCGAGGTGCTAGTGTATTGGGAAAAGTGGAGTCTCTGAGTTAGAATTCTATTACGTCTACCGCAGCTCGCTGGTGCTGACTGTCTGATTCTACTATCCTATTATGATTAAATGATATTGCGGATTACGTAGGGTCGAAGGATTCACGCAGATGTATCCTACATTCAACTCGATTCACAGTTGATGGTGATGCTACGTGAGATCGCTTTAACTTCACGCGACGACAGTGAATCGTCCTTCGGCGCGCTTTGGATCTGGTCTCCCGTCACCGTTGTATTGCCTCGTTAAAGTTCAATTTGGATTCGAAGGTTGTCTGATGTCATTATTTATATCTAACTGTTTCATTTGATAGATTTTCTCTTCCCCGAATAGGTATAAAAGATGAAGTTGTTTCGTGTATCTGATGGATAATGAAACGAGTAATCTAAATTCCGACAATTGTCTAATATCAAATTAGATGATCTGGGGTCCTTCACACGTGTCTCATTAATGAAGCTACAGTGGGAGTCATCATTTCTGTGCCGCAAAAGCCATAAATGTAGTTAAGAATAGTACCGCTGTGTGCGGGGTAGAAAGTAATATGCGTTAATTGCATATTTTGTCGATGTAGTGGTTTTGGTGTAGCATCTCATACAGTATTTCGGTGGTTTCCATGGTGTGGGTTTCCATTGTATGTGATTGTATGCACGTGTCACGTTCTGTCTGAAAATAGTGTTCCTCCGGTTGTACCCTTATACGCACATCCCGCTTTATGTCCAATGGGTCGTGTTCCTTGTTTTACCAAGTCGTCTTTGTCTGCGTTTTTCTTCTTTGCCATTTTTATCTCACTTGTCGTCGTTTGTGATATCGGAATTTCCCTAATTCATTCACTACCGTCGCTTATCGTCACCTTCAATCGTAACCGTCGCTTATCGTCACTTTCGATAGGCACCGTCATTTATCTTCACCTTCACACATCATCACCTCTTATCGTCACCGTCACATAATCATCACCGTAATTCATAATGATCGTCGCCACTTTAACATAATCATCACCGTCATTTATCGTCACGGTAATTTGTCTTTTCCCATCCATCATCATCATCGTCATTTTCCATTTCAGCGTCGTCCATCATCATCATTGTTTATCCTCTTTTCGTCATCCTCATCGTCATCGTTATGTAAAAAGTTCGTCTCTCATGATCATCATCGTTTCTCACCCAATCCGTCTCCGATCATTTCATCATCACGCAGCTAATCCGTCTGCGTCATCTTCGTCGCTACTCACGTATCCGTCTTCATCCGTCATATTCGCTACTCACGTGAACCATCTCTTCATTTTTCATCATCACCAGTCACTGAAATCGTCTTGCTGATCATCTTCATAACTCACATAAAACTTCTCCCATCATCCTCCTCTTCATCACCTAATCGCTTTCCATCATCACTCACCAAACTCCCATCCTCACCATCGTCGGCTCCTTCCTCCCTGTCGGCTGTATCTCATCGAACGGTCAACCGTTTCGAATAGTACGACGATTCAACAGGGAAGCATCCGAGTATAGAGAATAAGAGGAGGATGCCGAGGAAATATAGGAATGGACTTCACAAGTAGAACTTTTCGACCATCTCCAAATTCCTCCCATAATCGAAGTAACGCGCAACAGTTTGCTTGTAATGATGGATGTTGAGACAACGAAGTCAAAACAACGAATGTTTTTTCAACAGTCTTCCCGGAGAACTACAGTAAATATTGACAGTGGATCTGGAAAACGATTTAGTGCATCGGCGGACAGAGAACTTGTTGTATTGAGGATACAGCTGAGTAGAGCTACAGCTGACCTGGATGATGTTGCGGTAAAACTGAATAAATGTAATATAGACGTAAAAGCTGGTGAAGAAAATATATTGCAACTAGACACTGAGAATGAAGCCCTGGCAACGAAAAAAAAAATTGAAGCCAAAAATGTGAAGCTGCGAAGTTAAAACAATGCTATTCTCAAACTGAACGGAGAGCTAATGGGGAAGTTGACACAGAGCAAGGAAGGGACCCGAACGGAAAATCTCAGAAATTCTATACCCAGAAATTTCCTCTGAGTTGCACTGAAGGTCGACAGAAGTTTATTACCATGGACAAGAAGGTAATCTTCTGAACTGAAACATTTTAAAAGTACACAAGAACGATTGTGGGAAGGAAATACAGAGTTTGTGGAGACGATGTGTGTTAGAAACGCCGATGGGAAAGGTATGGTCCCTCGTCCTCACTCCGTACTCGGAGATAGAAAAATGTACTACTAGGC
>JAULBU010053516.1:0-12493 GCA_032358235.1 Odonthalia washingtoniensis | reverse complement strand
CGAATTAATTAAGTCCTGATGATTTAGGCAGCAACGATAATTTCAACTATCTGTATGAATGATTTAATTAATTCATGACTTTTTTATGTACGGACCTGATCAATTAATTCCTGATTTTTAGGCAACAATGCACGAATTTATGAAATGGTGCAACCCAACTTTGGAAATATCCACTCTGGACCTTGAAAGTTATTATCCAGCTTAGCTTGTTTTGTTATGTTTACTGTTTTGTTATATCGTCCCGAAACGATAAGTTCAGTTCTGCTGTCCTTTATATACATACATGATACGTTTCTTCATGTCTATATATTCTTGAACCTTACTGCAGTGTTTTTACATGCCACTTATCGGCATGTGCTGTTATAGTTTGACAAATTTTGCTTACTTAAACTCTCACTGAGACGAAGTTCTGGTCTCAGTCGAAGAGCAATGAAACCGAATAAACGATCTACATGTCTATTTTTGTCTACCTCAACCCTTTCAAGAAAGAGTTTTTTTCCAATTCGTTGGTTTTTTGAAAACTTTAGATATCTCAATTGCTCTGTAGTCAACTGCTGAAAATAAATGATCCAAATTTGGATCGACAACGTTTCGAAGTCATATGTAGTTATCAATATCGTTATAAAAATTATTCTATTCATCGGCATATTCCTCATTCCATACAAATAACTCGGTAGGACTATTAACAATTGATTTACACCCACCTCATGATGTATTTGAGGTTCATATATATAACTACCAATACATCCAGATATTTTCCACACAACGTCATTTCTCAACCTAATTTTTTGAAACTGGATAACCTTAAGTAACGAGAGTTCCGTCGGTATCATAGATGTTGAAATCATACTTGTAAATATCAATCTATTTTAACAATTATAAGGGGTCTTGTTTTGATATAATATTATGATTTTGACTATGTAATCCATTTTACTGAAGAAAAAACGATTCATTGTCAATTAAAGAGAGAAAAACCTCTCTTAGACATATAAAAACATCCATAATGTGCAAACTTTTGTGAAGTCTATTCGACAAAAATTGCGACACCACGCCATCTAAAATAACTGACGTAATGTACAGAGATCAGCCAAAAGTTGAGATCTCGAGATGAACAACCGATTACGGAAAAGAAAAATTCAATTTTCCTTCTCAATTGGAAGATATGTCTTTAGGAAGTTAACTGCATCGGGAGGTGGAAAAGTGGCAATTTGTCATCGTCGAGTTAGCTTGACGAAACATTTGTGTAAAACAGTGCTACGGACACTAAATTTTCATAAAATTATATCTGTAGAATTCATTAATATATTACAAGCTTTGTCTGAGATTTGAAAAATTATTATAAACTTTGTCTAGAATTTGTTCGGATCCATTGTGACCTCCTCGTATTAACTTAATCATCAGAATCTGTAACTACCTGATGTGTAATGTTATGAGCAGGGGACCGAAGAGATGACCTCCTGGGTTGAACTTCATCATCAGATTCTGTAACAGCTTGAAGTGAATTGTTATGAATAGGAAACGAGTTATGTTAATTACTGTCGGTTATGGGTGCGCTACTGTTTGTATTGATGGAAGTGTGCTAATGGAAACAATGGAACCTCACTTTCCTTACTGTCTTCTTCATTACTGTTGGATGTAGGTACTACTGTTTATATTTGTGCAAGTGTAGTTTCTGTCCAAGCTGTGCCGTCTTACTTTCTACGATTTTCTTTATTCCTTTCTACGATCGTATAAATGTTAATCTGGTCGACTTACTTTTTCCTTTTGTGTTCTGTTCCCTGTCGGCCAATGTGGCACACGGTTGGTCTATCGAGTCCTGACACACCAATAATGGTTTGTCGTTACAGACCAAGACGGACCGATTCCACCCTACTGCGAGTGGTATCCCCAGCCCTGTTCGCGACTTAACTATACTGAATTCATGTTGATTGAATTGACACTACTGTAAGTGAACTTCACTGTGATACGTAGCTAGTTGTTGAAAGTCTATAAATAGGACCACAACAGATTGTTGAGAAAACAAATAAAGACAGTTAACCGTTCATCGAAAAACTACAGAATCTCATCGCTTGACTGTATTGGACGTTGCGATGATGGAAGTGATGACAACATTGCATCACTGAAATTAGCAGAAAGGTCTATCGTTAATGGGATCGTGAGAATGACTGCTATCAAACCAGTCAAGTTACAAGTATCTCTACAACAAGGTAGTAACACTTACTGTTTTAATTTTTCCAGTACAAGGAAAGTACCACGTATTGTTCTACAACTCTTTTTCGGCCAGTTAGAGCTCGCAAATGAGTCTTTTCTTGTGTCTGACAACGACCTGGCATGTGAAGACCAATTAATCGGTCTACGCACTCTGCGCCATCTGCAAGTGGAAATCCTCATACTCATTGCATAAAATAGATCCGCAGTAGATGGATCAGAGTTTTCTGGGGTATTAAATCCAACTACATCTGCCACGTGAACTGTCGGTAGGCTAATGATAGCAAGAATAAATCGCGTAAAGAGAGCTACATACAACAATGGAATGGAACATATGAAACAATCATCTAAACGAACTAAGGATCTCCCGCGTGTCAACTACTATGGATCACGAAATTAATCGAATCCTTATCCGGATTCATCACTTCTAGATCCGATAGGGGAGTCACAACAGGATGATATCAATGAGGCTCTGGAGAGTATGATGAAGTCAGCCGAGGACAATGGCCTCCCTCATAATTTAGAACGACCACTGCGGGATCTTCTTCATGCACATGTTGATTGTTTGTCTTTTTCTAGTGGACCACCTGCTCGAATCCCTCCTCTTCAAATAGATTCAGTTTATGAATCTACGCCATTCAAATTGAGGCTCCAAAACTATTCTTCTTAACAACGATAATTTCACCATAACATGACGAGTACTCTTTTGAAAATATGAATTTCATAATCCAACCATACAGCCCTACGGGCTTCACCCCCTCTCCTTGTGCCAAAACAAGGCAAATTGAAGTTCCTCTTTACCGTTGATATTCCTCATTTTAACCTATTTACGCTCCAACATCACTACCCGATTCCACGAATCGAAAACGAGCTGACGAAGCTTACAAGATCCCTTTTTTTCAAACTTCGATCTTTCACATGGGTATTGGCCATTGGCGTTGTATAAGGATTCAATGGAGTGTCAATCATTTATTACTCCTGATGGTGTGTTTACCAATCTTGAGTGCTTCGCGGAACCACCAATGCCATTACTCCTCTCCAATCCTCTCTTGCCGAAGAGATTCCACCTCCACTTGTCAACTCTTAGTGACACTGGCTGGATGATATCCTTTTTTACCAACAAACGCCAGACTAATTGCTCGAATCAATTGGTCATCTTTTCAAACTTTTCCCTCGTTTTCGGCTTCATCTCCACCCAATAAAATGCATTCTATTCTCTTCCGAGGTCGGCCGGTGCAGCTGGTTTGCCGCTTTCGGTGCGCTTCTGAGTTTAATGTTCGGCAGTCCCACCCATTTTCGCAATGAGCCTTTTCGACTTGTTTAAAAGGCTTTACACGGGTACATCACTTCACGTTTCCGTACTGTCCGTGAAGTAATGGAGCTGTTAAGCGTCTCGGTCACGAGGTTATTCGTGTGGCTCTTGCCCTTCTTTCCGAGTTACGTTTATATCCATCCGCTTAGCCTGACCTACTCCCGATTTTGCAATCGGCTCTCAATCAATCTCCATCTACCCATCGCATTAATGTAGCACCAATCTCGGCGTTCACCGGCCTTTCATCCACACCACGTTTGTTAACCTTTATTTCACGAGAAACAACTCTACCTGTGAGTATCGATGAGGTTTCTCGTACATGTGCTTTGAACATTGCATCCTGTTGCGACAAACAGGCTCGCTGTAAATCGTAGGCGTTCTCGGGCCGCATCTCAGCGCGGTGATTTGGCTAACTTTATTGAGGGCGACTACGTCCTGGTGACTCGGAAAGATTTTCATAAGGGTGAAAAACTTTGCCCTGTGTTGGCACGGTCCTCGTCGCATTACTAAGGCAATTAACGAATCCGTGTACCAAGTGGAGGATCTGCGCAACAGTCTTCTGGTAATGGTTGGAATAATATACCAACGTGCAGCAGATGTAGAATTACAGGATCCGAATGTGGTACAAAAATGTGACAGAGAAAAGGTTAGACAATTGCGTTACAAATTGTCACGCTTCTGTATACTGGTGCTACAGTATATTCAGAAAATACAGTGATGGTGAAGAATGGTTTTACTGTACACACACACCGTACATCGGTACAGTAGTGAATGTAAGTACAAGGTAGGTACTTACATTGTTTCTAAATATAAAATTTTTATATTTCGTCTCTATGTTTCACAAAACATGTGTTAAAATTTTATAAAATATATTTTGTCACTTTCTTTCGAATTTTTGAAATTACGATCCCGCAACAGCTCCCTACACCAAACGTCCTTAACCCATTATAAAAAAGGAACGGAAAAAAGAGAATGCCTCTCCCATCGACGGAACCAAAACAAAGAAGATCGAAACGTCATGCAAGGCATAATGATGCCCTCAAATCTTTATTTGTTCGGGTCGGAGTCACTCGAGGAATGCTTCGTCCACTACCATCTAATGAATCTGGTTCAACCTTGCAAAGTTTACCCCCGCGCCAACATAACGCAGTCAAACGAATATATTCTAAATGTGTTCGTGAATTAGGAGAGTTGTTATTTGAATCTGATGGCAGTGGATTTTATGAAGACTTCATGGAACAAAACTCAGAAACTGCTGCAGTTGTCGCCATTCTACAAAATGGTATATTAGAATGTAAACGAGGTAGTGTTGAAAAACGTGTTCTTATGGGTGTACTATGTGCTACTTTTCAGGGCAATCGTGTTGCAAAACTGATGCAAACTTGTGGTGATATTGCTACCCGTCGTAGTACCACTGAAAATGCTAATTCTAATGCTAATGTTAATGCTAATGTTAATTCTAATGCTAATTCTAATGCTAATTCTAATGCTAATGCTAATGCTAACGCTAACGCTAACACTAACACTAACGCTAACGCTAACGCTAATGCTAATGCTAATGCTAATGCTAATGCTAATGCTGATGATGTCGATGAATATTATGAAGATGATGGTGACGATTTGATCAATCAAGCTATTAATAATAATAGTACAGAAAATACAACAGAACAACCGCCGGCAAAGAAACAAAAACTCAGTGGTGGTTTTACTCGATCATTTCATAGAGGGCGAACAGATTGGAATAATTTGTTAATAACCGGCGGAATTCCAGTACATAAGTTACGTCGTAACCGATTACGTAACGGTGATAATATGATACATACAGCCATTCGATATTTATTTAATCCGTCACATATTCAACTTTTACCTAGAGCATCACGTCGTATTCAACTGCAACATGACTGGAAAAGATTTCCATATTTTTTTCAAAGATTACCGTCAGAAACTTTATGGCGCACATACAAGGAACAATGTGTAAGTAGTACGGATGGACAATTTGGGCGTACAATTTTCATACGCTTAATACAGGCTTTCGCAAAAGGTCAACAACATGGACGGATTCATTCGTCAGATGACAAATTTTTTAGTTTAGTTAAAGAGAATTTTAAGTTGGTGAATAGAATCATTGATAGAAATATCAGTAATAGAGATGTGAGTGAAGAATTGAAGCTGAGAATTTTAGCAGTTGAAGAATTTTTAGAATATACTTATGTTAATTCTCATATTAATTGTAATGATAATGATCCTTTTCATGATTTAAAATTTTCCTTACTTGACGATAATAATAGTGACGAAGTAAGAAGAAGTCAATGTAAAGAATGTTTATCTGTATTTCAAGTTATTAAAGATCTTCGTATGAATTTAATGGGCATGACAGCTGAGATAAATGAAGTATTAGAAGATTGTTCTAGTAAATTGTTGTTATTCATGTCATCTCAGCAACGTTCATTTTATCAAGATCAACAAGTAGCTCGTATTCTTAAAAATGTACATGAATCGCCGCCGTGTTCATCAGCAATGTTATTCTTAAATTATAGAATGAAATTTGATGGAAGTAAATGTAGGAATAAGTTTTTATCAGGTAACGCAGAGCAAATTTATTGGAGATCATCTATGATATTTTATAAACATTTTCCTGCAGGTGAAGAAAATGAAGAATTATTAAGTAATTTATTCATAGATAATTTATTAGTTAATGATCAAGGTTTAAATATTAACGAAGATGATAGTATAATCATGGATTCAAGTTGTGTTGCTTCTGTGTTAGATGGTGTGTTATGTAGATTAAGAAATGAATTTCCGGGTATGAAAAATATATCGATTATTACTGATGGAAATAAAAAAAATGATGAATATATACATGCAATATCTCCTTTTATTTGTAAATATCATGCATTTCATTTATGTGCATTAATCCATCCAGAGAATGAGAAAGGGAGGACTTTATTTGAAACGCATACAGCTGTTACATTGAAGCATTTACAAAAATATTATAATGATACTAAATCATCTATTCTAAGCGCTGATGACGTATGTACCGCTTGGGGATATGGACATGGTGTCTTTAATAGTGTAGCTGAATTAGTTTCTGTTGGATGTAGTGATGGTAGGAGTGGTCATGAATGTAAATGGATCGAGGCGTTAAGAAGTAAACGTATTAGAAGGATGAGACGATACTGTGAATTTTATTATGGTGATGTTATAAATGATACTGTTGTTGCCGAATGTCATTCATATCCAGGTCATAAGGGTGAACAGTTCGTTTTCGGTAGATGGTATACCAATCGAATGTCCGGTCCTGATATTGGGCAGAACGGAGATGTAAGTTCAGAGGATGAGGTTGTCCTTGTAACTGAGGATGGAATGGGAGGTAACGGTGCTAATGACGATGTGATGGGAGAGGGACGTACTGGTTATGATATGATTGATACGCAAGGACAGGGACATAGTATGATGACGACTGGGGTCGGTGGTGCAGTCTCAGGTGGTACGGCAGAAGGCGGAGGAAGAGAGCATACTTTATCTTCGATATTACAGTCTGTACATCATTCTGAATTAGAAGCATACAGTAATCAATTTAACAGTTCTTCATTACCTCCTAGCAATCAACCTCTGTCACAACCTCTATCACCACAACCTCCACAACATCAATCACTAAATGGCACTGTCAATATCAGTAATGTAGTAAGGAAACCTCGATTATATTCAGGTATTGAAACAAATGTAATTGTATGGCGACGATCTCAAATGAAAATGAGGAGTCGTCGTCGTCGTCGTCAAATCCGACCAGAATCAGCTGTGATGGATTGTACAGCTGAGCTGGAAGTAGACTTAGAAGAAGAATTATCGCGTGATGAAGATTCTGAATCTGAATCCGAATCCGAAATTATGACAACATCATTAACGAATACTTCAGCACTTCCACAATGTTCTAAATGTATGCGTGTATATCAACGTGAATGTAATATGAAAAGACATGAAATATCATGTAATGGAATGAACGATCAAGGAACTGTTATAAATCGTGCTGGTTCTATAGCATTTGAATTATTAGAACAACATAAATTACTTCAAGAACAACCAAACACAACAAATGAACAAAAGCAACAACAAGAATTATATTATGATCCATTAAAATCAAATCGTATTATTGAAAGAATTAATATTATGGAAGAAACTATAATTGAACATGGTGTACATCAAGGATATTCAAAAAGAATACATAGAAATGGTAATATGGGAAGGACTTTCATACATAGATATGAAAAAGAAATAATTCATTATTATAATATGTGGGCATCAGGTCGTGATGGAAGAACTGCATCATCATTAGTTAAAAATGCTTTACTTGCCCGATATCCAAATAATTATGATATTCCTTCGGAGTTTCATATTAAACAAGCTATTCAAAGTCTTTCTGGCAATACTTTACTTGAAGATTCTAGGGCTGGTATGGCTGTGAATGATGTTGGAGGATGTGGAGATGTGGAAGAATTTAGACAAGGTGGTGGTGGATACCTTGGTGTACCTCTCGTATATGCTTATGTTCTCAGAGATATGGTACTTGAGAATAGGAAATTCAGACCTAGATATGCTAAAGAAACACTTATTTCTAGAATGAATCTTGATCCTAGTAATTTACCAGAGGATTTTCCACAGGATAAAACTATTCGTAACAAGATTTCTACGTTGAAAACTCGATTACAGTAAATGATAAAAGGAACCAATTGTGGAAATATATACATTTGACAAGACGTGATTCCACTGTCGATTCCATTCCACTCAAAGAGCTGTCGCAAATACACATCGACTGAAGTTGGGACGATTGATTCACGACGTGAATATTACATGTAGTATGGATTTGCGGAACATTGAATATCGAATAGAAAGAACATTAAGCCGACGTATAACTTTTAATAGTTGAACTTGGATCCATGTCCGATAAAAATGTTGGCTGTTGCCTTGGCTGTTGTTGATTGATGGAAGATGCACGACGCAATGTATATGAATCTGATGGGTGTGACTAGCAACCACTCACTATCGACTTACATTAAATACGAAGCACAGTAAGCTTACCGAGTACAGTATTGTGCATCCTCGTATAATTAGAATTACGAGCAGAGAGAGAGGGAGAGAACATCCTGACGATCTTCATTACCAGTTGAAACTATACAGAGAGCTGAGGTGATGTCCTTATCCTCAACCCAAATGCAAATTTGATCCACTGCCAGAGAAGATAAATTAGAAAAGTACAAGAAATCCTTTTAGTGGTTGACATATGCAACGTAATTAGCCATTATTGTTGAGGTTGCGAATCATCACTCCCAGTATCTCTCTCGTCTATCTTTAAGAGGGCCAAGCCTCACAATACGACAGGTAAGGCTTGATATCCAATACAACCCCACCACCAACCCGTCGATCCAATCCATCAATTTTTATCTTCCCATTCTTTTCATCGCATTCGACAATGTCGACAACAACAGCTGAAGGCATAAACTCCCCCTTTGTCTCATCTGCGTCGGTAGAGTTTTCATTATGAAGAACGACCCACATTTTATCAAACCCTGACAATCCACTCAACGCCCCAACGTATTTGTCTCCTATACTCAATATCTCGCAATTATCATCAATGTCTCCTATTTTCACACACGTTACAGGTAGTAACGCCTTAACATGTTTCAATACCTCGCTGCTGTCAGGAACGTCACCGACACGAGGGATTTTTCCTTTCCAATCTCGAAGCTTCCTCTCTCGGATAGTTATTCCTCTTCGTATGCTCGCTCTTTGCGTCTGTAGTTCCTGCAGTCGATTTTTCATTTCCTCCAGCTTTTGTTCAGCTTCCAACAGAAACTTACCCTCCTCCCCTTCAGGGATTGTTGTCAGTAATTCCTGTTTTAGTTCTCCTCTTGTTTTCACCTGGTCCATTGTTGATTTTTGGATGTAATAATATGTTGGGTGCCCTAAACTTTTGGCGCAAACTGGTTGTTTACGGTTGATTTAGAAATTAACGCTGTTGGAAACGCGCTAGTTTTGTAAAAGTATTAATTAAGGACGGGGAGCATATAACTCCGGGATTAGCTAGCTAAAGAAAATTTTCCGTTTAACAGAAAACCGTCATAAAAGTAACTAGAAATTAGAAATATTGGGTTGTAGGGCTACTGTACGCAAGTTTACACAAGCCACGTGTATATGTGACTTGATCTCAGCATGTTTTGGCGGGAGCCTTTACTTTTCCACAACCTACATTCCACGATCCTGTTTCTTAGCTGCACGTGACTTTCGATTCTGACCACGACCTCTATCTCCTCCACCCCTTCCCCGTCCCCTTCCACGACCCCTTCCTCCTGCACCGCGTCCACCAACTCCACCTCCACCACGTCCCGCGAAGTCTCCACCGTCTCCTCGAACATCACCACCACCCGTTTCATGTGCAATACCGCTAAATTCAGTTGGTCCTGGACGGCGACCTCCACGTCCCAGATTTGAATTTGAATCAAAGCGAGTACTGTAATCTGCATTGGTACAGTTATTTCCAATTGTAGACGATGATGTAGACGATGAACCTACAGCTGCATCACCACCACGCCCACCACGCCCAAAGCTCCTTACAGGAGCGCGATCACCTCGACCTCTTCTCGGTTCAAAGCCCCTTGAAGAAAATGATCCACCGCGGCCTCCTCTACGACCACTTGTGGGCATCGATATTCTGTCATCCTCTATTTCCTGGTCTGATAAATCATCATCGTCATCCGCGCCACGTAATCCAACTAAAGAAACCTCCCCTTCCAAAACACCTTCATCCGGATCATCATCATACACACTATCAAATCCACCTCCCATGACCATCACATCACCGACATTCCCTGTATCGGTTGCCCGCTTTTCTGATTCTGCCTTTTCCTTTTCCTTTTCTTTTTCAAGTTGTTCCTGTTCCAATATGTGCGCCTCCATTCGTTCACGTGCATCCTCATGTTCGACATGTCGTTTGATCCATTCAGCGTCAGCCTCATCCCCAGCTCCAAAACTCTGTAACTGTCCAACAGATTGTGCAGTGATTCGTTTCCGTTTTCCACCTCCACGTTTTCCAACAACGACATCCGGCCGCCATCCATTACGAAGTCTCTCGACAGCAGATCCAACTTCACCACATTCTTTCAAGCTTATCCTGGCAATGGCAGCTGTGACTTCCGGTACTTGTGCAAGTACGTCACGTACGTCCGATCCGTCACTATTTTTCAAATCCGACGCCCCTTGTCCAGTAGCGCCAAGTTGTACACGATATCCACCAACGCTGGCACGCATTGAAGGAGGAACTTCTAATAAGACATTGATAAGTGCGGCACATATCGCATCTGCACATGCTACCCAAGACATACCATTAGATGCTTTCTCCACCGTAGGTAGTGAAGAAGAAGAGTGAGAAGCAGATCGAGCATAACGTGACCATTCGCGTACACGATCGATAGCAAAACGTTTATCAGAACGTGGTGAAAGTGCTGCGATGACAATTTCGGGTGCATGCGGTACGAGTGATTGTAAATTGTGTAACATGTAAGATATTGGTTTGAAGTCAACAGTTTTCTGTTTGAAAGAGTGATTAAGACGAGTGGCCAGACGAGTAACATATGTTTCGAGATCTTGAATACGGTTAACTGAGACTGTATTGACAGTAGACATGGGAGGGAAGAGGGAAAGGTAGAGAAGAAGAGTTTCAGGATTTGAAGGAGGTGGAATATTGTCGTGAACGAGAATGTCAAACGATGTGTACGGGGCGAGGGGTGTGGGACGAAAAGGAGGTGGAGTGCGGTTGGATAGGTAAGTATTAACGAAGGAGGGGATAAGAGGCAGAGATGGGAGAGGACACGATGGATTCAAGTCGACGGCACGGTTGTGCTGAGGTTCGAAGACGGCGACCATGATGGCAAAGTCGTCTCAATTGCTGCTGTTTTGGAATATGGTGGGTCAAAGTGGGCTGAAATACGATGCTATGCAGCTTATAACGATGAATGATGGATTCCAATACGAATGAAAAGCTCAACGATGACAAGGGTGACATGACAAGGGTGACATGACAAGGGTGACATGACAAGGGTGACGTGTACCAAAATTTAGGTACAGTTATCTTCACTATGTCAATTATTCTTTACTTACAGTAATTGTATTTCCTTACACTATAACGTTCACTGCTACACGAGTATGCTACACGAGTATCGTTACTCAGATGAAAGTCGTTCTCATCCACAGGTTGAAGATGGCATGCTTTAATGATTGATTTGGCGCCAACAAACTATCAGGCCTGGTTGATCTCTCTGATAAATCTTAATCCCATCTTAAATAACCCTTCAAAGAAACATATGCAGATCATTTTTTACTTGAAAACGAGAGCAAGAAATCATCGCAATCACACAGTGGGTTCGGTCAAAGGTGACGGGACGGAATCGATGTAATTCCCCGATACTAACCACCAACTAACTCTTGAATAATGGACGATTAAGAGACTCTGGAGACGCTTCTGTTGTGAAGGTAATAGTCTCGTCCATCAACGCTCGGCAGAGGGTGGATACGGGAGGCGTATTAAAATAAAAATCCGTTGGTAACGGCTCTAAGAGCCGTTCATCCTGTGTAACCAGGACCGGAAAAAAAAAAAACAATATCAGATGAACCATTATTATTATTATTAGGGCCATTTCACGATCAGTATGGGAGTATCTTATCTAAGGCACAAAATCTCAATAGCCCCCCTAATTCACCCCTAATTCACCCCTAAAACTCCTAAGTAAGGCGCTATCCTACCATATGGTCCAGTATTGCAAAGATAGCAAAGTCAATTTTTCCAAATAAATTTTGTGTTCATATTTTAAGACCGATCGTACCTTAAAACAGGCATGCTGGAGCAGCTAATGTATGGAGCAGCTAATGTATTCTGTACCGTGTACTGGTGTGACTGTACAACAGTGTATTGTGTGACAATAA